>QOVD01003218.1:0-22365 GCA_003521225.1 Tuber microsphaerosporum | reverse complement strand
GTAGGGGTGGAGGTGGAGGTGGGAGAGGTGGGTATTCTGGAGATACCATATTCTCAAGGTTTGTCTATCTGCTATCAATGCGTTTATCTCTAACATTTTATCAAATGATAGTGGTGCGTCTGCGGCTGTCGATCCGAATATCACGGCGATGGAGAACAAACTCGTCGCTGTTAAAACGAGAATCAATGAACCACTTATGCCTCCCCGCCCCAATTTCGGGACGAAAGGGATTTCGACCTTGGTCCGAGCGAATTATTTTCCAGTGGCTCTACCCACGCAGACGCTTTTCAAGTATGATGTCGCAATGACACCCGACCCTAAGATCAAAAGGATCAGGAAACGCGTCTTTCAACTCCTGGAGTTGACTTCTTTCAGCGCAACGAGGGATCTTATGGCGACCGACTATGCTAAAACGATTATCACCGCAAAGAAGCTGGAGATTGCTGATGATAAGCTTCAGGTGGAGGTCCGTTATTATGATGCGGACCAAGAGGGGCCGCATGAAAAGTCCAAGGTCTATGCTGTTACAATCACACTAGTCCAGCTGCTTGAACCAGATAGTCTGAAGCACTATGTTAACGGATTGGATCCGGATTTCGATTCGTCGCCAGCGATCCAAGCACTAAACATTATCCTAGCCAAGCCTCCTTCGCAGAACGAGGCTGTCATTCCTCTAGGAAAGTCCAAGTTCTTTGTTTCGGAGTCCAACCCCAACAACCAGCAACATCTACCTCGTGGATTGCTGGCTCTTCGCGGGTACTATTCTTCAATCCGTCCCTCAATGGGCCGGGTCCTTTGCAATGTCAATGTTTGCATGACAGCTTTCTACAAGTATGTTTAGTCTTCCATTGAGAGTTCTACCGAGAGTTTGTCAGAAATCTTGAGTTAATCTGAAACTTTTGACAAATAGAGAAGGAAGCCTTGCAGAGTTGATGAGAGAGTATGGAAAGCGCCCCGAACTTGGTAGCTTTCTGAAAGGTTTGCGCGTGAGCACAAAACATCTTACGGATCCTAGCGGTAAGACCAAGGTCCAGTATAAGACTATCGTCAACCTTGCCGGGAGATCTGCCAAGGATGCCACATTTATTTCCGATGATGGCTCAACTATAACTGTTGTCAATTACTTTAAGAAAAGTAAGCTCTTGCTGCTAAATGAATACCTATTATTCTATTTCATTCCATTATGTCCTTCAGTACTAACTACTTTAGAATACAACATCACTCTTCGACAACCTGAGCTCCCATGTGTTAACGTCGGTACAAGAGAAAAGACAATTTTGTTGCCTCCTGAGTTGGCTACTGTGCTGCCCGGACAGTCTTTCAAGGGAAAGCTTTTGGATGAACAGACACGCGAGATGATTACCTATGCTTGTCGTCGCCCTAAGCAAAATGCGGAATCTATTGTAGGAGAGGGTTTATCCATTCTTGGGCTCAAACCTCCAAGCCGACTACTAGTATGTATTGTCAACAATTTTTATAGTTCATACTGACTTTGTTTAGAATCCATTTAATTTGTCCGTTTCGACTGAAATGGTTACAGTTCCAGCCAGGATTCTGCCTGCGCCGCCTGTGCAGTATGCAGGTGGCCCAAAGGTTACCAGCGATGCGTCGTGGAACCTTAGGGATGTTAGATTCCTTAAGAGCGGCTCAGCCAAAACATGGGCAGCAATCATTTTGAAGGATGGATCAAGCCCGGGGGTGCCGGAACCTCTGGCTTTGTGCAATGCCCTTCAAAGCATGTGCCGAAAGTGTGGTGTTGTCCTCCCGCCTTTGACTGCTCGTGATATCTCGGTTGTTCAAATGGCGATGGGTCAGGACTTGTCCACAAAACTGGTACCTTGTTTCGACACGTTGAAGAAGCGAGGTGTTCAGATCTCACTCGTCATTCTACCCAATCAGGATAAAGCAAACTATGCTCTTATTAAAACATTAGGTGATGTGAGATTTGGTGTTGGTACTGTCTGTGCCCAATCTACCAAGATTCAGAATCAAAAGGGCCAGGCACAATATTTCGCCAATCTTGCATTGAAGTTTAATTTGAAGCTTCATGGTAGGAACCATGGACTTGGAAAAACTGATATGGGCTTTTTGACGCAGAAGACGACAATGATTGTAGGTTCACAATTTTTTCATCCCATTCCATGTAGGGATGTACTAAATAATTTAGGTTGGGTGTGATGTTACTCACCCTTCCCCAGGAAGCTTAAAGGGAACCCCCTCCATTGCTGGAGTTGTTGCTAGTATCGATGCTGAATTTGCTCAGTATCCGGCTTCCTTAAGGCTTCAAGAATCTAAAAAAGAGGTTCGTTTCTTAACCAATACAATTAAATAGTTGATTACTGACTCGATACTGTTTTTGAACTAATAGATGATAACTGAGCTACGGGAGATGATGATTGAGCGTTTGTCACTCTGGAGGGATAAGAACAGCGGCAGACTACCCGAAGCGATTCTCGTATATCGCGACGGCGTCAGTGAAGGCCAGTTTAAAACCGTGCTCGACCTGGAGCTTCCGAAGGTCCGTGAAGCCTGTGTTGCAATGAGGGCGGATTATAGGCCAAAGGTCACAATTATTATCGTGGGTAAGCGCCACCACACTCGCTTCTATCCAACAGAGAGCGAGAGAGCCGACAGACTTGGGAACCCGGCGCCTGGCACAGTAGTTGACCGAGGCGTTACGGCCGTTTATGATTACGACTTTTACCTTCAGGCGCATGCGGGACTTCAGGGTACCACCCGGCCAGCCCACTACTATGTTATCCACGACAAGAATGGGTTTGATGCAGACTCCCTACAAACTTTAGTATCTCTTCCCCTGTCTACATATATCTTTTAAGGCTTCTGAATCTTGACTAACATATACCTAGACTCATAATCTCTGTTACCTTTTTGGTCGTGCTACCAAGTCTGTAAGCATTTGCCCACCAGCATACTATGCTGACTTGGTCTGCGAACGCGGTCGCTGTTATATCTATGGCCTTCTCAATGCCAGTGATTCTGGCAGTGTCAAGAGCACCAATAGCGAGGATGAGGCTAAGGCGAATTATCAGAAGGCGGTGCAGATGTGGTCTGGAGGCCCACATGCTGACCTTAGACAGACAATGTACTACCTTTAAGTTACTGGCCGAAAAAAAAAGTTCGGAGTGTTCGTGCGTAACAAACTCGTGTATGGCAACACCCCAAACTTTTTTTTTCGGCAAGTATTGGTGGATCTGTAAAGGTGTTTTCATGTTTCTTTCTATCGTTTTTTCTATTTGGTATTCTTGATTCGTGAGGTTTTTCCCCACAACGTGAGAAGCGGAAATGCCTTCTCATATTTTTCTTGACATGTCTTCCATCCTCACGATTTTTTTCTCTGGGTATCTTTTACCTCATTCCGGTACCTGACTCGCTGTTGGCATGTTTTTGTTTCCCTCATTCCGTTTTTGTTTTTCTCTTTTCTCGCTTCTTCGTTTACCGAAATACCTTATTTGTATCTTTTAGTGATTGGGAAAAAAAAATTGTTTGCGATTGAAGTGATTGGGAAACAAACGGTAGTAGAGGTAAATAACTTGTTAGGTTTTGTACATAACACCATTATTTGGAGTTTCCGCCGATCTCTGCTTCCAAGAGTACAGCCGGCGGCATAGGCAGTGCGGCTAATCTCTTAGGATCTAGATTGTACTTGCACCTGCACGATGGTGCTTGATACGGTACATATCAGTTAATTATACTCCCTCACCCCAGATCTGATTTTTCCTTTAATATCGTTTGTACGACAGGAATTCCCTCTGCCAGTTTTATAATACCTTGCTTTATTTTGTCGCTTATCTTACCTGACTTATACTATATCTCTCCGCAACTGACAATTTGCGATCTTTGGTATAGTAATATAGGCTGTACGCTTAGAAACTGTGAGATTGGCATCCAATGAAGGGATATAACAATAGTGACCGTGAAAGCGTGACAACCATTAATTGATAGGCGTGCAGATACCGTAGACGGCAAAAGGAAAGAGGAGGACAAAGCGGGTATTTACCGTCAATATATAATATGTGTGGGATTCCCCCCTCCCCCTCCCTCACCCTCTCCAAGTATTCATCTATCCGTGTGCAAGTAGTACCAGTATTGTGTTATGTTTTAGCTACCGGAGATTAGGCATTTTTCGGGTTGAACAAATAAAATCCAAATTTAATAAAGTGCTAAATGACTCTATTACTACCAACATTTTATACCTGGTATCGTAAAGTATCGATGCCTTTCCCCTGATTCTTCCTCTTCTGCCAGTATCATACGGTACCCCATCTCCCCCGCCGCCACCGCCCCTCACGGGGGGGGAACATAAAAAAAAAACGAAAGTTTCTCTGAGTTTATTAACCAACGCTTCAAAGAGAAACTTGCAAAGTGGGAAAAACTGACACTCATGACAGACCATCCATCCAATCCGGGAAAGAGCACACCTATCATACCCAACCCATCACGTAGCCAAGTACTGTACCAACCATGAACTACCCTACGGTACACCAAACAAAGTGCAATCACTATTCAATAAAAGTATTAGACCGGGTGAGCGCCCAGCTAGGCAGCACCCTCAACTAAGCTTGGCAAATATTTGTGTGTATGATACGGGTAGTTTTGATTGATTGATTCGCACAGAAATTTGGTTGTCAAGTCATGCCAAGCCTCGCTGAGCGCTCGTCCGGTCTAGTTATTTATACCTTAAATCTCCCAGAGAAGGAGCTACCGTAGCAACTCCCCCCCCCTCCCCACCCCTTTTTCCACAGTAGGGAATTTCCAACTACGATCCTATAACTTAGGCATACATTAGCATAGCACATGATTCCGGTGAATCCAAACAAAATCTCAACCCTAAGAGTCACCACCGGTAAAGGTATTCCCATAATAGCCCAGAGGCAGGGCAATCCAAGCCTCGGAGAGAGAAAGGAAGGAAGGAAGGAAAGAAGGAAGGAAGGAAGGAAGCAAGAGGTGGAGGTGGAGGTGGAGGAGGAGTGGAAACAATTAATAATTCTGAAACGGCGGTAATTTTCTATGATAAAGGGGTAAGTTAGGGAGAAAAAAAAGTTTGTTCTTTATGTTGTGTTATGCCTTATGATACAAGGCATTCGGGATCTTAATAACCCCGTCTCCGTGCCAGATAATGCGTGACTTGTGATCTTACTGTCCCATCCTGTATAATAATAATCCCGGATCTTGATTGTCTGGATATGAGTCTCTCTGTCTATCTATCTGAATTCTTTTTATTTTATATATATTTTTTTCTACCGGTACCACGGATGTGATGGGTTGCTCTGGATCTCTCTCGATGTATCGGACTGAGAGATAGACAAATGGATTCTTGGGGATTTTGGCTGGCTAGGAGTGCGGGGTGCGTGTGTATACCACACACTACGTGTAGGCCCATTTTCTCTTCTCTTTCGGTTCTTCTTGTTCTCCGGAGTTTATTATAAGTCATGTGATGATAGCTGAAGTATTGTTTATCATATTATCGGTATGTTGTCTCGTATTGCACTAGAGGCAATACTAGGGTATGAGAGGGCGGGGGATCTTGTGAATGGTTTGGGATGCCATCTCCCGTTATGCTACACGGCGCGGCCGGGAGGTATATATTATAGTTTTAGATTTTTATTATTATTCTCACTCAAACGTGTATGGCTTTTTATTGATTAAAATGACATGTATTGTACAGTGCAAAATAGAAGAACCTAATTTGCCATGGAACTACGATGGTGCCCTCCCGCTCGCGCCTGAGAAAAAACATTGGAGATTGACAAAGCACAGTGCACGCCTGATGGGCAGGAAATGAAGGATAGATAGGTTAGGTGGGTGGTAAATGGATGAGGACGTTGTGCCCTAAAGAGGAACCGGATCGTTGGATTGCTGAAAAAGAAAAAGAAAAAGGCATGAGCGAATAACGGCGAAGGTGTATTTCCTTCCTTCCTTCTGTTTTTCTTCTCTTCTATTGCTGTATTATTATTTCCTTAGTCTATTCTCAGGTCTGGTGTATATCTCCCTCGCCACCTCCCCCGCCGGCAATTCCGCGGTGTACACCCCGCCCCCACTGATCCGATTATGGTCCATAAGTTCGAGCGGAGCACTACTGGTACCCTCTTCTAGATTCCCGGCGTCGGTTAGTGGGAGTTTCATAGGGTTTGGAGGAAGCTGCGGTCCCTTCTTTTGACGGTGCCGACGGAGCATCATCGCGCCCAGGAGGCCAAGTGCAACAGCCGCTACACCTGCTACTGCACCCCCGGCTATCGCCCCAACGTTGGTTTTAGATGAGTTTGAGCTGGGGCCTGATCCGCCAGTTCCTGTGCCGTTGTTGCTTCTGGTGCTTCCACCGGTGTTGGGGTTCCCGGCTGTGGCGGTCTTTAGTGTCATTATGGTTTCAAGGTCTGGGTCGCTCCAGCCCTTGACCGGTGCTTTCTTGGTTGAGCCTCCGTTTTTACTACCAGGCGATTAGTGCTCGTTCTTGGTACATTCATTGCCACGTTTTAGGGGGCTAGATAACTTACTCGCCACCAATAAGCCCAATAACGTTCTGGGGGATTTCGTAGGTTCCCTCATTCGGCGTAAACTCGTCTGTCCATGTTAATGTGTTGACATCGAACAGGAATGCAGCATCTGCCTTCTTGTCGCAGGAGGGGACGTTGTAGTAACTCGGGACGTTCCTCCCGCCATAGTAGAAGACGTAATGCTCCCCGATAGCCTGACAGCTTGGCGCAATCCTCCCCTTCGGGTCCGCAGCCGTGTTCTTTGACTTAAACGGTAGCTGGGTCCACTCAAAGCTTGGAATTGAAAGAACCCAGATGGATGTGGTGGTTGGACCTCCCCTAGCGTCTGCTGAACTGCCAGCTTCGAGGCCCCCCATAATGTAGATTTGATAGCTAGAACCATCCGAAGCTGATTTGAGAGCAGTGCAGAATGTGAATCGAGGACTCGGCACCGTAGCATCAGGTGCTAGATGTTGGGTATACCATTTCGCTTTACTTGTGCTATAGATGTTAATCTCGGAAAATGGTCTCTACCGTATTCCATCAGCATTCTGCGTGAACTTCAATAAATGGAGCGACGCACCAAGCGGGTAGCCCAATCAGACCTTCCACCAAGCTGAATTAAAACCTCATCTGTAGCTGTTGTAATATGCACTAAGCCTCCCTCAGCTATTCCTCCCAATGGCGTGGTTTCGTTTGTCCACGTATTAGTAGCCTGGTCATAGGTGATTAGGCCGTTATGCTCCTCAAGTGCTGTCACCTTGAGTGATGTTGCATTTTCCGCAGCAAACAAACCACCGAAAAGAAAACCCTTCTTCAATGATGGAACCCAGGCTGTCATTCCACTAGTTATCCTCATTTGAGGGTTCGTCTGGAACCAATTCTTTAGTGTTATATCCGTATTCGTCCATTGTTGACTTGCAATGTCATATTGCCATTTCTTGTTCTCGATGGGAGCTTCCCGAGTTCCATAAAGCGTACTGTTGTATGGCCACCACTTTCCAAAAGTGAGGTCGAAACCGGATTCCGTAGGGAAGAACGCAGCATCTTGTACACCAGGTACTGTGCCTGGGACTTCTTCCGTTCGAACATAGTTGGCACTATCAAGAGAAGTTTGGAAACTCTTCGATACATTCAACGACCGAAGCACCGTATCTAAACGTATTGTCGAATCGTTAGTTTAGAGAAAGGGAGAACGTTGTACTATTACATTCAAAAGGGGCACGAACTGGGGCCATTGTAATTCGTATACGGCGAAGGATACAACATCCATCCTCCAGCAATATAAAGCATATCATCTTTCTGGGCCACTATATGCTTCGACCTTTGGTCAGTAAACAAGCGAAAGAAACCATTCCGACAAGTTGGAGGGAGTCCTACTCATTTGCGCACTTAAGGAACAAAAATCATCGGTAGGATTGGGACCTTGGCTGTGCACTACCGATGTAAAGGATAGTAATGCCCCAAGGAGCCAAACACCACATCTAAAGAGCGGCATATTTCCTCGGCCGTGACAGAAGGGCTTTAGGAAAGTATTGAACAATAACGACGGTGGGTTTAAGAAAGAAGGAGGGACATGGCGGGAAATAAGCAAGGCGGATTTTCGCCTAGAAGGATTGGGGCTAGAGTGGTATATTATGATTTGAGAAGCGCTTCCAAGGTATCACAAAGTATAACCCGCTCCACTAAGTACTTGTACTCTAAAATTCGCGACCAGTATGCTAATCCTCTTTTGGAATCATTCAGGTGCTGTGATTCGTTGGTGATTCAAGATTGCGATGATGCTGAGTCGCTTTGGTGTTGAAATGCCCAAATTCATAGCCTTAAACAGCTAGCTGCTACCTGATCTAAGCCTGATCTGAACCTAGCGTCCTAGTCGCGAATTTTATTGTTTCAGATACTCCAAGGGATGCCAAAGAGAATGCAACCATCATTTGCAGCTAGTCATCACACCCGACTATCAGTGGCAGGGGCAATACGGGCTCTCAGCCAGAGGGAACGGCTAGACGCGAGTCGTTACTGTCCGAAGCATTTGAAGGTAGTCTATAGCCCAACCAGGATCATTGGGGCGTAAAATAGGGAGGATGCGTGCTATTTTCGAAGTTGCCTTGGGGTAATAGCATTTAGGAGTGTATCAGGATATGCAAGCTGTAGAGCGTGTTACCGGGACTTTCTCCCGAAAGTATTGCATCTTGGCTAGACGCCGCAGCACCTAGAGAAAATCCAGAGTAAGCAAAAGGTGTTTTTTATAGATTGTGCCCTTCAATGCGGCGCTTTAGCCGCACCCAACCCTGGCAACAGCCAAGTGATTCGACAGAGCGGGAACTTTTGGCATACGGTAACCATCGTCGACAGCTGCAGTTGAAGTTACCAATGGGCACTCGAACTAGGCCCCAATACTGGATGAGTACCTTTCATTGACCCTAGAGGAGTGGGAGTAGTAGTTAGAAGTAGGCTACCTCGAAATAAGGCTATCTCAATATTACTGCTTTCTCAAAGTCATCCAACTTTCTCAATTTTTCTCTCTCTCGACGCCACAGCAAAGTTTAGACGGGTTCTCTCTTGTACGGTATCTGGCGTAAAGTATCTCAAAATGAGATAGGATTTGTTTTCGCTAGTTGGGTGGTTGTGTAATAATAGCCATATTTTCAGATGCCGTACCGGTATTGTACGAGTACTAATACCGTAGTACCGTACTCGAGCACTTATTGCTAGATACGAGTAACCGAGAGAGGCAAAGCTCAGGGCTGAAGAAAAAAAAGGGGGGTTATGGGAAATTGCGCTGAAGAAAAAAAGAAAAGAAGTCCCTGAGAGGTTCTGGCACTGACGACCCCTCTGAGATAGATGACGACGTATTTGGCCAGTAGAACCGCCGGACTTAACGGATTCTACCCGCAGCGGGAGAAGAACCTCAGCCACCAACGAGTTTTCTGCCTTACTCGGGTATGGAGGTAAGTGATGAGACGGACAGGGGGGTCAAGATGTCAAAGCTTCTTACCCTTCCTGGAATTATTCCTACCAAATTAAATCATTTTTTACCTCTATGGTATCGAGCGCCTGGACTTAAAAACCCCTGTCCGTCTCATCATTTACACCCTGACCCGAGTAGGGTTCTCGTTCAAGCTCCCTGGAATGTGCTGTATTGTGGAGCCACTTTGCCAAATCCAAAGCCATCATCCAAGCGCCCTGAGGCTGTCCAAGACACGAGTTATGATCACTGCACTACCTGCGTCGGACGTGAAGAAGCTTGGCCTATGCACCGAATCTCGAGTACTGTGCGGACAGAAGTAATAGTCTTGAGAGGCTGGCAATATTTGACCGCCGACTCGTTGAGGCCAGGACAAGTTCTCAAGAGCTTGCAGCTGCTGTCGTGCCGCGGTCATAGCCGAGTATCGCACGGTCCACTACGGGGGTCGGTGTCAGCGCAAAAATCTATTTAGTGATTCGTCGCCTACATAAAGTGAGACCTGAAATACCGGTAGTGGGGTGTACGGTACCTGTCCTCGAGTACCGGTACCGGTATGTGAGCGTCCATACAAACTTGCGACCCCTGCTTTCAAATGCTTCTTGCCTGCGATAAGCGTGACATCCCTCTTCTAATGTCAGAAAGAGTGTTAAATACGGTAGCACATCGGGTAACGTACTCGTAGTCACCCCGCCCTAGTACAATGAGAACCTGTTTTGACGGCAGGTGAAGCTGGGTAGCGATCGGCATTGCACAGCCTTAGAGTTTGAAAAATAGCTGTGTGGCAAGTACCTTATCGGTATCGGTTTGGGGAGGAGGTACAGTCGCCACTGTAGCCATGGCGAAACTAGGCGGGTGACGAACTGGGGCGGGGGGTTATCGTACCGGAAAAACTCGTCTAATCTACTCTCCCCCATCGGCCTCTAATCTCCGTATTTCGAGACAAAAAATGCCCCGAGAAGGAATAGCGTCTTCCCGACGCGGTATATGCTGGGCGAGGTGACCTTGGCAGCACCCATTAACTGGCGTTCGCAATTCTGCTAACCCGCTCTGCTAAGCCTATTATGGCTTAACGTAGTGATTCCCCCCAGACGCAATAGCCAAGCCCCGATCCCAGATAGCTGATTTAAAGAGTTTTTATGGTGTTGAGGTGTAGCAAAAAAATACTTACCATACCGGTACTGCTCCCTGTTCGTCCAGTTTCGTTGTAAATGGTGATCGGATTCTTGGCAGAGATTTCTTGGGATTGTGCTTCTGGGAAGGGCGTTTATATACCTGTATCGAGTTCTGAGCACTGGCCACGACGCTGCGCCAGTAGTGGCGATGTCAGCACGAGTACGGTAAGGTGCACTTCTATGCTAGTACTTGTACCGGTAGAACACATTAATCTTCAACTCAAAGGCGCGGGTGTCCAGTTTAGAACCCCCTGGAAACTGTCAGTGCTCCATGTGCATAGCCTGATGGACGGATTCGGGGGCTGCTGGTATGGTATCGTGGGTTAACCTATCACTAACTAAAGAAAACACAAACACTATTTCCCACGTTTGTGAAGCGTACACACCTATCCTAACCCAGTCCTTACATGTAAGCCCGAACCTTTGGGTAGCCCTGATGGATAGGGGGACTCGGTCCGACTAGTTAGTTATAACGATTATTGCCTAGGTACCTCGTTTCAAGCTCGAAGGACTGAACCCTCTCTTGATGATGATATCCTCGGATGGCTGGGGGAGAGGGGCTTTGGTTCCAGCAAATTTCTAGGCTCTAGATACGGCTCTGTTGGAACGCAAATGCTGGGTTCAAATCGAGCGTGAACGTTCGGCATGGGAGCTACAGTGTTATAATGAGTGAACTCACGCTTCGCCGTTTTCACGGTATTGGTGGGTTTTGGGCTGCGCCGAAACCGCCAGAACCGCGCACCGGCAAAAGAGAAAAAAGGGGCATTTGCAAGTAGTCAAGTGCTGGTGGTCGTTGAACTTGTAGGGCGTTTGGTGCGCTGCGGTTATGGTCTGAAATCGGATGTCTAACCCTTAAATTGCACTTGCTTAAAATTATGCTGCGCTAAACACTCTTTAATTTGTGTGTGATGTTTCTTACTTATGTGACTTATAGCTAAAATAGATGGGAGATACAAGTTCTCACCAGGAAGAACAGGGGCATTTGAGTCTGGATTTAGTACCAGTATGGGCCCTCAGATACACTCAAATAATTTGTCATACAAGTTTTTGATCCCGGTTTTCCGATTCTTATGCCGGGAACATGTAAAGGGTGAAAAAAAGTAAGGTTGAATTAGAGTCGCGGAGCTAACCTTTGACTATTAATCATTCTTTAACCTAAGATTTAAACATCTGTGATTACTCAGTGTCAGTCCCCTGCTATGCTCAGTCAAATTCTGAAGAACCAAGTCCAAGTCATTGCCGGGGCACTGCTCATGGTCAGAGTCTGGCCCTTGGGCTACAAGGGACAACTTTGCGATTTTCTTTGCAATGTATATAGATAAGACATTCAATAGGGCTAAAAAGAACCCTTAATGAGACCCATACTCATACCCTCAGCAAGGGATGGGCCTTCTAAATACATACAAGTACAGTACATACCGGTAGCTCGCTGTCTATGCACCTGAAAGCACCTGAAAACTTGGTTGAAGGTTGAAAACATGCTGGCAAGGGCCCCTCTGCCTTCTCTACTTATGTAATCAGTCCGTCTAACACATCAGTGCACTACAGGTGTTCTGGTCCGCAAAATCTCGATATCAGAAATTGAAATTCCAAGTCATGCCCTGATCTTAAATTTCGATCTCAAGTCGGCGCGCCAGACACCCTCTAGGCTTTTGTGCACTGTGACCGTGGTCGTGAGTCCTCGATCACCTGGGTGGGGTTTGGGCTTGTTGATTTGGTATTATTCTGTTCACCGTTACATTAAATTTTAGGACATGTTTGGTATAATACACAAGGAAAATGGCATTTTTCTGACTTTTATGGCATTAACGTTGCGAAAGAATTATTGCAACATTCCACCTTCTTGATTATACCGGTAACCCAACTTACAATTGTCAGAATAGCAAGTAATATCTAGATATGGATCTCTTTATACCTGTTGAGTTTTGGCCAAAGAAATTTTTTAGGAAAAATAGCTATTTTTTTGTATATATAATATTATGATGACGTTCCAAATAGGGCGTTATATAGTAGTTTGAGGTTTTTTTTTTATACGCTTCTGATCTGTATGTGTTCTAGTTTGTCAATCAGTCCACATGCTGTCGTATTCCTTCTTAATTTCTGCATGTAAACTGCATTTCAAGCTGGAGTGCTCAAGTGTAAACTGTAGTGCACTCACCATGTACTGCTAAAATGGGATAAATACCTGGACTGTGGTTCTAATTTCGTCGAGCTAGGCCGCGCTATTGAGATTCGGAGGGGGGGGGGGGCTGGCACTGCCTCTATCCCTGCAGGTCTTAGAGTGAAGAGTGTTGGGTGTCTACCATATCAATGTTGTCGAGCGAAGTGGGCTCTTTTTGATCAAATTTCTGGTGGATAAATTGTGATCAATGGTAGAGTACGCCGGGATTCTAATATATGATTGATCAAGAGCGAATATGCTAGTATAGTTTTGAGGAAATACCAATAAGAGCTTCTTGTGTCAGTGCTGGGTCTAGCTGGCTAGTCTTTGGTATTCGCCACCAGTCGGTAATGGCGGTCCAACATTGATTGGTTATCCTGTGGGTTCGATGCTCTTGACGGCTTGGTGGCTGGTGGGATCTCAGAGGATGTTTGGTTAAGTTCGCTCATCAAACAACGGGTATTCTTTGGCGATCAAGCTTTAAGTTGCTCTGCGGCCCGCCTAGGCTAGTTACTTACCCCTGGACTTTCCGATCCGAGCTATTAGCAAGAGCAAGTACAGTTACCGGTATCGGTTCTAGCGCATAAACCTCAACAGCTGAAGCTACTGTGCACTACTATAATATTGGCATTTATTTAAGCCCTACGTAGAGCGCAATCATAATATTATATGGTTACGCAATAGATCACGTCCGGGGAGATTAGGTTTACGAAGAATGGGAGTCCACCACAACCCCTCACTCTACACTCCTGTTTGAATCATACTTGGGAAAAAAGCTGGCAATTTTTAACAAAAATTACAGAGAAGGCTCGTCATCATATTTATGGTTTTCAGAGAATTTCTTTTTTTTTGGGTGTCCCCTAAATGACAGCCACCATATAGAGTATTCTCTCATCATCATGATTGGATGATTGTTTTTGGCAATGATAACAAAGTGATGGATAAGGTCTTGCTTATGATACCTGCACTATCATCTCCCAACCAGTCTCTGCTGAGGCCCAATGAGTAGTGGCTTGCGCAAACCTCACCTGTGCATTGCATAGGGAGCCCAGCGAAATGGGGGCTCTTCTTGCCTGTCGGCTTCGGAGGAAGTATGTCACTTTGCGCTTTCCTTTCTTTAAAAAAATAATAGTTCTTTCTTTTCGCTTGGACCCACAGAAAGCCTGCCCAAGCTCGTGGCGAGCCTTTTTTGGTGTGTTGGGTCCCAAGCCTTTGGGGGGTAATGATTGAAGAACCGGTCTTTCCTTTTTTTCTCTTTTGTCCCCCTCCGGACGCGACGCGGTTTTGAGGTCGAAGGGAGCAGTAGGAAGTATTAGCGTGTTTTTTTTTCTATTTTTTTCTATTTTTTTCTCATTAAACTTTTTTAGAAAATTAAATACTTAGGAAGTGGGCTGCTCGATACGATTAGGAAAAAAGTGACATCCTTTAGGATTCAGCTTCTTAGGTCTGGGAGAAAGCTTAATTATCACAGCTTCGGAGAGAGGAGGGGGCGGATGGTGCCCGGGGGCCAATACACTAGCAGACAGGGACTACCCTCAAGTCCTGGTTATGGTGTATGGCAAGATCCTTGGATCGCTTTCCATTCTCGGGAGCAATGCCGCACCAACTCTAGAAGCAATACCAGTATCGTAAGACCGTTTCTGCTTGCTCACAGCGGGGGCACTTATGCCAACGTAGCGATTATCCTATTTCCAAAGATATTTTCTCCTCTTCGAGTCAATTCATACAAGGCTTAATTATTGTGCATAAGGCGAATGGCAGAGTTTGGCTAGTAATTACGAGGGGGAGGCGCAGCTAATTCTATGAGGATTAGCCTTGGTGGGCTATGTGCTGTAAGGTTATCTTGGTTATAGGAGGGTTATCAGAGCGAGTACGAGATACGTACCGGTACTGTATCCGGTCTGGGGGCTCACCTCTATTGCTCTCTCTTATTTCTACGGGGAGGTGGGATGATTTTATAGGGGAGGAAATGGTGAAGCACTTGGTGGTATGATTGGATTCGTTAGCTGATTTCTTTTGTTCTTTTCGGGCCGTCCCGGTAATTGAACAAAATCTATGAGAATATCAAAAACCTTAAAGATACCGATGTAAGTCAATCCCCCAAGCAAGACCCCACACGAATTCTCCTCAGCCAAGGCTTTGACACAGAGTTCCCCGGTTTTTTTCTTGGCCTCCTTCCTTCGTCTTGAACAATAACACCCCGACTTCCGTGGCTGCTCCTTGTGGGGTTATTGGAATTGGGTGCCCATCGATTTCCACGGATTTCCGAGGAAATTCCTTCTTTCTTCCTGTTTTCGTGATAAGAGGCACAAAAGGGACGAAAGGCCTCTAAATGGCAGGCGCATGGTAAACTGGTGACAGCCGAGGGCGTTCTGGTACCCGGGTCGATGCCGCCATACTGGCAAGCGTTATGACTGACTTGAAGATTACTTCTTGCATCCAGCTGCACCTTGATTAATTGCAGCCGCGCCGTGCCGGGACTACCGTCGGATTGTAAATAAATTTATGTTTGCAGGACAGGAGAAGCCCTAAGTTAAATTTATTTTCTGTTGACCGCCACCAGATTCAGGCTAGATTATCTTAAAGTTCAAGTTTTGGGAAATTTTCCTTTTAGGTTGACATGTGAAGCTCCCACCAACTTGCCCTAGAGTCACGCACTGAATGGCCTATTGTGATGACTTCCACGAGTAGTTAGAGTAGTAGTAGTAGAAGAAGAAAAGGATCCGGATGGCATGATAAACTATGGGAAGGGACCTGCTTCCTAAGCAATGGGTGACTGAGCAACATATTACTACCAGATAGTGCCGTAGTTGACAATCCCCCAACCAATTGAAGTCCACCTGAGTTGTTCTCGTTGTTCTAGGGAGGGGGAACGGATGTGTGGCTAGGGGTTTGGTTAGCTTGGCAAACCACCACTTGGGAGGAAAGTAAGGAAGAAAAAAACAGAAAAAATTGTTCCCAAGGATAGAGATATAGATGGAGCATTTCCTTTGCTGCCCTGTTGTTAGAGATATCTCCTGCAGGGCTTTTCAGGTAATGAGAACTAGGAAACTTTCTGGGATATATTCATAGAGATATTTTGCCTTACCGGCATAGATAACCGCTACCTAGCTATTATAACTTTGCTGGCGAGTTCCGCAAGGTATGTTTGTTAGTCTGAGTGTGCCTGTACGTGGGTTTGTTTTTTCCTATGTGTTTGGGGAGATTGCTTTATTAAGTGGTGATCATGAACACACTAAGTTACGGTAAGTTTGGTAAACCTTGCTTTAGACTAGTGCATGTCTACTTGCTTCTAATACCTCTATCTCTTCTGGATGCTCACTATGGGGGCAGAGCTCTCCTGAATATAAATACTGAAGATATCCCTCAGTTTTCCCTTCCAAGCTCTATCCTCTATGCGAAGAAGTTGGAGAGAAGATACTTTCCGTTACAGTTCTGACTTGTCCCCTTCTATTCTTTATGTGAAAACCTATAGTTCAGGGCTTACTTATAAAGTTATCTACAGACTCATTCGCTATGTTGTCAACTAGGGTTTGTTCCCTAGGCGCTTTAGCACACGCCAAAAGAAGTCAATCTTCTATACTTGCCACACTGTCATTACTCTTCTTTCTGCTTATATGGCGAGGCCGGCTCCTGATTCCGTGACAGCGGCGTCTCGAAATCGCCTGGGGCCAGCTGCCACTGCAGAGGCTAGGGTAGTTGATACTCTGCCTCAGGTCGCTAACTATGCCTTTCGTTAGGTATCGGGGACGCCCTCATTCGAGATGGAGAGGACATCCCCGAAGCTGTTTAAGCACCCCGAGTCCTGAATGGCAAGAATAAGTTGGGTGTCAAGGTGCCATATATCTGTAACGAACGTAAGCCATAATGCAGCCCTTCCCCTGTGTTTGTGATGTTGCTAATTAGTGCTATAAGGAGGTGGAAAGCCAGAAGAACCTCGATGTGCGAATATAAGTAGAACTGCAAGTTCCAAATTACCTCAACGATTCATCTACAATTCATCTGCGGTCACATCCCGACGTGAGGAGTGACTGGCACAGCATCGCTCCAGATATCTTGTCTCGGGCTAGGCGATCTCTTGGTTGCTTTCTGGGTAAGAAGTGAATGAACAGTTGGCACACCGTTTTATCCTATTTGTTATGATAGCGATATCTAGTGCTCAACAGGTGGTTTATCATCGTGCACTGTACCGTGCGCCTAGTTTAGAATGCCGCTGCGATCTTCTCGGGATCAGGTTCGCCGTGTTGATGTCTGCTGAGACAGTATCCTGTTTTGCTGTGGATTGGGTTCAGATCGGGATACTGTGTGGTTCTGCTGTGTGTTAGGGACGCAGTCTCAGCCTAGGTCTGGTCCTAATTTTGCTTATTTGTTTGTTTTTGGGGGCGTATATAGATGATTGCCTGTTTACATGGTGGAACAGTTACCTTATAATGGTTGCTGCGCGGTATCTTTAAACAAGGTTTAAGCTGGCTACCACATATAAATTCTAAACTATTTAGTTATTTCAAGCTGGCTAGGGGAATAACGGATTTAGCATACTCGTCCAGGTAAGAAGTATTAGTACCCGGAAACAGGGGAGGTATATTTTCTATAGTCGTTGATATACGCACTAATATTCCACCATATATTTCTTGAATCCTTGTTTCAGGGCACTTCTTGCCTAGAACGAGTATGGTTCTGGACGCCGGGTGGTGCTGAGAGTCTCAGCTCTTGGGCTCAATTTCGATCCCTGGCCCGCGGGTTTCTTGACCTCTGCGATGCGAGTGAGAATATATGAAGTGGACAATGCACGGTTTCTTTCTCTTTTTCTTTCTCTTTTTCTTTTTTTTTTGATATTTTGAACATGAGTGGGTAGATTGGTCTCTCTCTTTTGGTTTTACGAAAAAGGATCCATTCTATAGGGCTCAA
This sequence comes from Tuber microsphaerosporum, assembly GCA_003521225.1. NCBI lineage: Eukaryota > Fungi > Ascomycota > Pezizomycetes > Pezizales > Tuberaceae > Tuber > Tuber microsphaerosporum. The sequence continues at coordinate 4,665 of QOVD01003218.1, read as the reverse complement.
GGGCCTTCTGCTTGGGGAAGCTGATCTCCAATTTATGACAGGGGGTGTAGCAAAGAGGCAAAGTGCTGGAGTGGCAGAATTGGATTTGGTGCGTATATAGTAATGTCCTAGCATGCGCTAGAATTTAATCCTCCAGAATCGAGGTATTAGGTATTGATAACTGCCTGCGTATTTGGCATCCATCGGCGCCTCCTCTAGCAACCAGGAACAGTTGCAATCTATCAACTGCACAAAATTCGGGGAGCTCCAGGTATGACGTAAAGCGCTTAATGGATGTACCAAGCCCGTGGCATCATGCAATGTCTCTATTTGTAAGCGTAGGAGGGTGTAAATAAGGAAAAAGCGTTTTCTTGAAGGCCCTATGGTCAACTCCTATCAGCTTTGAGTTTTTTTTTTCCTTCCTTCATTCCCCACCACTTTGCTATTACTAACCGATCGATCGAGTGTTGATTTGAGTAAAAGGTACTGAGTATCTAAGTCCAGCAATACTGTTCACTAGAGAACTTGTATAACATTCAGAATGTTCATTCGCTCTTTTTTCCCTAATCAAGGAAGCAAAGCAACTTTTTAGAGTAGAATAAATAGATTTCTTTGTCCTATCAATTTTTTATTCTATCACCTCGAGGTAGGTCTGATTTGCGCTACAACCCTATCGAGCACGGCCAATGCCCCCAGCCCCCCAGTTCTTGTAGGGCAGGATTCTTTAAATCTACCCTACGTGACGGATCGTTCGATAATTATTCAATTTGAGGGGACTCGAACTCCTGGGCTCCGGCTAATTGCATAGGAGTCAATTGTTTTTTGACATGTTGACTGTGCCAGCTAGGTATTTTCACATCATATCGCTGCAAGAACAAATAATTATCTTGTTGTCTTTAATTTTCTGCCTGAGGTAAGAGTATGATGCTGTAGACTATCTCTTAGACCTTAATATATCTCTGGGCTACAATGCCCCTGCAACGAAGGTTTCGAGGCATTGAGAAACAAGGTCTCGGTGATCTCCGAAAGAGAGGGACACACTGGATACTGGGGGAGAAGTCGCCTTCATGAAATGAAACCAGGAGTCGCCGTGTCGCAGATTGTGGGCCGAGCGGGGCGGTCCTAGGAGCTCAACGTCTGCTAACTCGAGTGATATCTTGTGAGGCCTTCCGGATAAGTTCAAAATCCGGAAAAACTTGGTGACGCCCTTGGTTTTGCCTGATTATTGGAAAATATATGTATAAAACGAAAACCACTCCTCTTCTAATACCTCATGTGGAGTCCTGGGTCTTATAAAATATCGGTGCCTCATAATTTCCTTTCCCGTTTCCCCCATTGTGAGTATGGTAGGGTAGTCGGTGTTACAGTAGATTACGAGACGAGTTATTCCGACAGAGTTCACTCCGGACCCTCAAATAATGCTCAATTCGTATCGTCGGTAAATAAAGAAAAAAAGAATATTATATAAATAGCAATAATTCCCCGCCCACAAAGGATACGGTGGAGAATACCGTAACCCTCTTCTCTAGTAGAATTACCTAGAGAAAATTTGAAGAATGCGCCAAGACTTTATGTGCCCACCACCGTCCCTCACTTCTCGCAACTCCCGTTCCTTGTCAACTTTCTTTCTCTCTTCACTGCATTGAATCACCGGTAGTTCTCAATTCACTTGACTAATAATAAATACTATAAGCGGCCTCTTTCAACTCCTGCTCTTGAACTCCTCATTACTTCGTTTTTCTCCCTCTCTTTGACATTCTTTCTCCTCTAACCTTCCCTTTCCCTTTCCCTTCTTTTTTTCTTTTTGGGAAAAAATGGGGTTTAAACCTACTGTTAGTTCACCTTTTCCCCACTTCAAATCCCTGCCATTTTTTTGAATTTCGCTCACGGGGAATTTTGACAGAGCATCCAACCGGACTTGGCCACTATTATCGAACATGCCTGTAAGGCCAGGGCCGCAGATTCTACCACTTCTCCGAATATATACCCGGTTTTCGCACAAATCCCTGCCGAATTTCTAAATCCCTCTAGCGCCTATCTTAAATTGAGCGCCAAGTGAGTTATGACCTTAGGGATTTTCAACGTCCATAGCTAATGGGGGCCGTGGTTTAGGAGCAAGAGTAAATTATCATTCCTGTTCGAAAGCGCTTCTAGTAGAGAAACCATCGGGCGCTTTAGCTTCTTGGGGTGCGGTATGTGGTCATCCGGTGGTGTCCCTTAGTTGCGCAACCTTGCTAACGCTGGGCCTAGATCCGAGAAAGGTATTTAAGACAGGAACAGGCCATGGCCCCGAAGTTGACCCCCTCACCCAACTCGAGAAGGAATTGGCTACGTACCGTGTTGGCAAGATCCCTGGACTAAATCTTCCGTCAATGTCGGGCGGGGCCGTTGGGTATGTGGCATACGATTGTATCAAATACTTCGAACCGCGGACCATCAGACCCTTGAAGGATGTTATTGGAACTCCAGAGTCGCTGTTTATGCTATATGACACTCTGGTGGCATTCGACCATTTTTACATGACTATCAAGATTATCTCACACATTCATATGCCGGAAGGCGACCTATCAGAGGAGAAGTTGAAGGCACTGTACACGAAAGCTCAGATGACTGTATCGGAGGTTATCGGAACCTTACAATCAGCAGATATTCCGCTTCCCCCTCAGCCACCGATTCGGAAGAACCAACAGTATACTTCTAATGTTGGACAGGAAGGTTACGAAGGACATGTGCGCAAGCTGAAGGAGCACATTGTGAAGGGAGATATTATCCAGGCTGTCCCGTCACAGAGATTCTCGAGGCCAACTTCGCTTCACCCATTTAACATTTACCGACACTTGCGCACTGTTAATCCTTCCCCATATCTTTTCTATATGGATTGTAAGGACTTTCAATTAGTTGGTGCGTCGCCAGAGTTGCTGGTAAAATCGGAGAATGGACGTATCATTACCCATCCTATAGCAGGCACAGTTAAGCGTGGGAAGACCCGTGAGGAGGATGATAAGCTTGCCTCTGAATTGGCCCATTCTTTAAAAGACAGAGCCGAGCATGTCATGCTTGTTGACTTGGCAAGAAATGACATCAACCGTGTCTGTGATCCTTTCACAACTACCGTCGATAGATTAATGACAGTCGAGAGGTTTTCCCACGTCATGCATTTGGTCTCACAGGTTTCGGGGGTTCTCAGAAGTGGAATGACAAGGTTTGATGCATTCAGAAGCATCTTCCCCGCAGGCACTGTCTCTGGTGCCCCCAAGGTTCGTGCTATGGAACTTATTGGTGAACTTGAGAAGGAACGCCGTGGTGTCTACGGCGGTGCTGTCGGATACTGGGGATACGAGAAGGATAGTATGGATACATGCATTGCTTTGAGAACTATGATGGTTAAGGGCGGTGTAGCCTACCTTCAAGCCGGTATGCGCTCTTCCGCCCCCTGTGTTTCTGGGATCACTACTAACGTCTATACATAGGCGGAGGAATTGTTCACGATTCCGATCCCTATGATGAGTGGGTGGAAACTATGAACAAGCTCGGCGCGAACATGCATTGTATCACCAGTGCTGAAGAAAAGTATGCGAGCATGGAAGCAGAGGATGAGGACTCTGGGTCGGATATAAACAAAGTTTATCACCCTAGTGCAAATTCTAATGCCCGTCTAGGCGATGGCTCTTAAGGCAGTATTCTTCTTCATGGCTTGTGGCGGTAAGGCGCTTGGTTGAGTTTTATTCAATTCCTTTGTTTGAATCGGTAGAATTGCCAATACCTTCGCTATACTTCTCTTTTTTGTTTTCTTTTTCTTTTCCTGCGGGTGGCTTTGGTACTTGAGAAGCCTTCCCCGTGAATGAGTTTTTTTTTTTTTTTTTTGCTAGAGGTGCAATTCCAATATAACTATTTCTATCAAACTTAGAAGAGTATATAGTGTAGACTATTCGAGTGACTCATTGTGAGCAGGAGATTTGAGAGATATCCTAGCTCGCTAATAACTTACCCGTGCAGTATGATACCCAGCCAAGTTAAGCTAATGACTCAATTTGGCTTAGCTCAACCCCTCCAGCTACTTGAAGCAACATCCGTTCCAACTTGACACGACAACCACGGGCACTTTAAACTAAAAACCTTCACCATGCCAGTAAGCCCTCACTCCCTCTTCCATCTCAAGCACAGCACTAATTCTCACAACAAGCTAATAATAATAACCGGCTACCCCTCCTCCGGCAAGACCACCCGCGCAACGCAACTCCATACCTACCTGCAAGCCAAACTCGACTCGCCCAACACCCCACCTCAGCAAAAGAACCTAAAACTGCACCTGATATCCCCACACACGCTGCAGATCCCACGAACCAGCTACAGCACCGCCGCCAGCGAAAAGACCGCTCGCGCAACCGAGTATTCCGCCGTCAAGCGCGCCCTCTCAAAGGACGATGTTGTGATCGCCGACGGACTGAACTACATCAAGGGCTACCGGTACCAACTATTCTGCGAAGCCAAGGCGCTGCTGACACCGAGCTGTGTCGTGCATGTAGGGGCGCCGGCGGAGAAGTGCCGGGAATGGAACGCGGCGAGGACGGAGGAAGCGGAGCGGTGGGATGGGGAGACGTTGGAGAATTTAATGTTTAGGTATGAGGAGCCGAACGGTATGGCGAGGTGGGATTCTCCGCTTTTTACTGTGCCGTGGGTGGATTC
>QOVD01003216.1:0-13047 GCA_003521225.1 Tuber microsphaerosporum | reverse complement strand
TCATCCTGCCACTTGGTAGTTTTAGGATATCTTCCTCTACCCTTTCTCTCCTGGCCCTCTTGATCACCTTTTAAGATAGTGTCTTTAACAGTGTTGAGGGGGATGTCAAGATAGTGAGAAATTTGGCGATTGCTCATTTGAGGCTCGTGTAACCCAAGAATTCTCCCCCTGGTAAACTCAGAAAGGTGCTTGGAGGGAATAGGCTTTTTGGCATGACTGCGAAGAATAGGAGGCATGGTTTCTTATAACAAAAGAATTAGGATAATTGGTTGGGTTTTGGTTGATGTAGAGGGATTTCTTGATGTGGTGTTCAGTGGAGGGGTGATGAGGAGGGTTGCGTTGCCGCCGATCGTGGGTGTACGGATATTTTTGTTAACGGACAATACAACCAACTAATAACCTCCCGCAGAATTTCCTACACCAGCAATCATTGATACCCCCACCTAACCGAAATTCCCCTTAACACTCTTCCTAACCCTCTTCTCGAACGCGGCCACTCCACCCGTAAGATGCCTAACCTTCCCCTTGCCAACCATATAAACCCTCCCATTCTTCCCTTCCTCCTCAACAACGGCGCTCGTGAACCAGCGGTCATGGCTAATGATTACCACCGCCCCCTCAAACTCCTTCAATCCCTCAGCCAGGGTAACCACGCTATCGGCGTCTAAATGCGTAGTCACCTCGTCGAGCACGAGTAAGTGTGGTGGTGGGTGCAAGACCCGCGCCAGCGCGACACGGACTTTTTGACCGCCGGAGAGACGGGAGACGGGGAGATCGGATACCGTAGCACCGACAAGGCCGAGAGAAGAAAGAATGCCGCGGGTTTCGTGTTCGTTGCCGCCGAGGAGTGATAGTGTCGTCTGGTCCTGCGGTAGGGAGTCGATAGCTGCCTGTGAGAAGTAGCCCACGAGGGATTTGGGGTGGTGGGTTAGTGTTCCTGTGATTCCCCCGTTGCTCGGTGGGGTGTCGACTAAGCAGGCGACCAGAGTGGATTTTCCAGCACCGTTGAGACCGACGAGGCCTATGCGGTCGCCGAGGTGGATTGTCAAGGTTATCTTTTCTAAAACTGGTGCCTCCGCACCCTTATATGTGAAGCTCAGGTTCTCGCAGGACACCAATGGCCCTGGAAAGCGTAATTCAGTGGGGGTGCTTGGAACCGCCAACCGCGCCGCCGGGTCGTCAGGTGGAATCTCAATCTCATCGCGCACGCTGTTATGAAAGCCTGCTAAGTCGCGGTTGAGCTTAAACTTGCCGCCGCGGATGCCGACCTGATAGCCCATACGCTCGTCAAGCTTTTTCTGTCGCGACGCGGCTTGCTTCAATTTCTTGTCGTCGCCGGAGGCCCTGGCGGCGCGAACATTGCCAGCGATGGTGGCCTCCATGTGCTCCTTTTGCCGATCCTGCGCTTCCTTCATACGCGTTAGGCGTCTCTGATTCTCGGCGCGGGCAGTTTCGTAGGCTGCTAGGTTCCCCGGGAACCGCTCCAGCTTCGCCTCGCGAAGGACGATGATTTCGTCTGCCAGGGTGTCTGCGAATGCTCGGTCGTGGGTTACGAGGAGGAGGATTGTCTCCGTCATTGTCTGGAGATGGCCCTCTAGCCAAAGAAGGGATGGGAGGTCGAGAAAGTTCGTGGGCTCGTCTAGCAGAAGAATATCGCAGGGCTGGAAGAGGAGTGATGCCAGGATTGTACGCATACGCCAGCCGCCAGAGAGAGAGGAGAGGGGTTGAGCTATCATCTTGGGGGTGAAGCCGAGTCCGAGGAGGAGTTGTTGAGCTCGAGCTTCGGCAGTCGCGGCAGACATCTATCATGGGAATTAGCTTTGACACCCGATTCGGACCGAAAATGCATTGTGCTTACAGCTTCAAGGGCGGTTTCAAGTTCTCCTAGGGTGTTGATCGCTTCATCCGTCTCTTCTGCAACCGTTTCATCGTTGATGATCTGTAGCCTAGAGTTTTTCAGTGACCGGGGCGATATCGCTCTCAACTAATCGAGCTTACTGGGCTTCCTCCTCAGCAACAACAACCTCTAAGGCCTTAAGTTCCTTTCTAGCCTTCATTCCTCTCGTCCCACTCCTCAAAGTAGCCGCTTTCTTGGCCTCTTCCAATTCCACCATTCTCCCTTCGTGCTTCAACATCCTCAAAATTCTCACAGCATCGGTAGGATCCTCGGTATTTTCTAATGCCCTTTTAAGCACTATAGTATAAAATTTAGTCCCTATCCTCTAAATCTACACCCTAACCTACAAGCACTCACATTCAAACTTCCTCAATGTATCAGTCCTAACCCTATCGTTCCTGACAACAAACTCCAATACCCCCTCTTCCGCCTCCCCCTCCTCGTCCTGCCCCCCATCGGAATCGTAACTCTGCTGCAAAAAAAGTATCCTCAGGTTCCTAGCGATGCCCGGAATCAGCTTCTCCCCGATGGCGCGGAGAAGTGTGCTCTTTCCAGTACCGTTGCGGCCGACGAGGACGTAGTGGACGCCGGTCGATAGCTTGAGGTGAGCATCCGAGATGATTTCCCGCCTCCCGATGGAAATATGCACGCCCTTCAGGTCCAATTCCTTGGAAGCGGTTTCCTCGAGATTGAAGCGGGTTTGTTGCGAAGTTGCTTGGATTGTTGCAGTGGTAGTTTTTTTTTCGCGAGGCATTGCGAGGTTGTTCTGTCTGTTTGGTTCGTTTTTGAGTTGTTGGCGTATGATAGCGGTATTGTGTTAGACTATGAGGAAGAGGTTTTTCGTGAATGGTAACTTTCAAGCGGGCAAGGATTTCACGACTTATAAGCTTAATCTAGGCAAGTCTCCGACCCTTTAGTTGCGGTCCCGACCGGATTTGGGGCGCTGGAACAGGTTCAATTATCCCGCAGGGTGATTCAGAGCATGAGTCACCGGTGACTAAGCGGTGCTATGCGCGATGCCAGTGCTCGAGTACCGGTACTGGTAGTCAACCAGCATTTGACAACGCCAGAGCCCCTCAGTTGATGTCATACCCACGCGAGGGGTTCTTTGGCGTTTGGGTCACCGGGATGCGGGCATATTAGAGGAGTTTAGCCGCCCTGTGCTCAGTGATTGCTCACCATGGCAACGCCTCTAAGTTAGTCCAATTGTTTATTTTGGTTGGGGATGAACCGTGTTTGAATACCGGTACTGTAGCTGCAACCGGTCCACCTCTGCCCAGGGAGAGGAGTATTTGCGGGGAAAGGAAAAGTTTTGGATCGGTCGGACTGAAGAGCTCAATGCTAGTACGGTAAAAGCATTGTAAAAGCTTGGACAATTCCGATGCGTATGCTAGCGTTGATTACTATATGGGTCTCAAAGGTTAGTTAGATATCCAAAGATCTCCATCTGGGGAGAGTCAGGGCTTGCCTTCTATGAGTATTGTAAGGCATAGGAGTTTCTGGTACGGTGCTCGTATCATACAGCTTGGTAGTCGCTGGGTAGGTGCAATGCTGTTAGGATAATTGAATATTAAATATATGGTAACGTTTAAGTTCAAGTTCACATAGACCATAGAACCTCCCTACTGGACTTGGCTGGTTGGCGGAAGTCATGCTCTCTATAATATTAGTATGGTGCTGTAAAAACTTCTAACATCTTATTCATCTTTGAGAAAACTTTTTTAATCTTATTCAATCCCAGGCCCTCCCTGTGGAATGTCATGCCAGGGATGTTTTTCCGTCCCGGAAGAAGCGCAATATTTCACCTCACGATCTCTCGTGATGCCCGACAAGGTGTCATACTCGGGGGTGTCCTTAAAAATCGGAAACTACCCGTGCTGAATCAGGGCCAAAATGATCAAGCGATCAAAATGTCTGGAAAACTTAACCTTGTAACTCCATGTAACTAGACATCTTAAACAAGGTAGGTTGAACTGGAGTAATACTTGTACCCAGCAGGAGGCAGGAGACCAGTATAAAAGTGAAGTCAGTGGTAAAAATGTGGATCAAAAGTCAGAAAAAAAAACACAGGGTATTGTTTCTTCCAGTATTGAAAGGTTCTGCCATTTGCATAGCTAAGATAGATTTATCCTATTAAATTTGCTTTCCAGGATTCTGTTCCCTATACATGCTCTTTTCATTTCAACATACTACAGGTTCTTGGACTGCTGATCCCCACAGGAGTTTTCCAAGTTTTGTTGCTTTCTGCTAACCAACCTTGCATGACAAGGATTTTATCTTTCCGATTTTTAAGGACACTCCCGAGTACAACGAATGATCTCAATATGGCTTGGTAGGATTCTTACCCCGCCATTTTCCTGGAAAGGAGATTTATGGCTAATTTTAAGCAGAACAGGCCGCCTTTGCCTGTTTGTCTTTTGGAGTGAGGGAAAATTCTAAAATTTGGCAGCACTTCTGAAGAAATATTTAGATTTTCCAAGATTTTTTGTGATTGTGTTTTATTGCTTGGAGAAGTTGAAGTATTATTTTCTTGGCCGGGGGAGGGTATGTTTTTGCTAGTATTCTGCAGCTGACAGAATAGGTTTTCTCCACTTGCACCTCAATCCGTTACGAGTCCCAACAGCTCCCAAGGCAAAAGACCAAAGCCTCCATGATGCTGTTCGATATGATACATAAAGTACCTAAGCAAAAGTCTTGGTGATTGCACATTTCAACAGTTACAACAACGGCAAACATAGAGTAAAGAAATAGCCATAACTCAACCAAAGAAGCTTCAAATGACAAGAGATTAAAGAAATTAAATTCTAGGACCAGCTTTTATATAGCAATGAAAAAAAGAAGAGGAAAAATTAATTCTTAGTGTCTTAAATGCTAGCCCTTAGCTGCTATAATAGCTTAAATCTTGCTTGATATTTATGATCACAACTGTTAAAAAAACTAAAAGCTATCATATCTTATACTATAGGTAATATCTAAACTATCTTCTTCTTAACCTTCTCAATGCCACTAGGTATTGAAACAATCTCAGAGTAGTGAATCTGAAGACTGTTCTTTAGTTCAATATAGAAAGATTGAATAAGACAAAGGTTGGGCTTATAAGAAGGATATTTAGACAATTTAGTTGCATTTTTAACAAACAAATTGAGTACTCTCAGAGTAGTATGAACTATAGAATTGCCTTGCCAAAAGATATGACTCAGAATAGTGTTATAAACAGAAGTTAACATACAAATAAGGCAGATTTCAAGCAACTTGAACTTCCTCTACCAACTTACTAATTTCACAACCAATATTATAAAGGTTTCTCAGTTTCTGCCTTTTTAATACTCCTTTACCATTTTAGAAATATCTCTTCCCTTTTTTATTACCCTTATACAATCAAAATACTACTTAATAGAGTCAGATCTAAAGATCAATTTTTGCCCCTGATTGTAGATTTGTTTAACTAAGTACCTATCATTCCATACCACTTCTTTGAAATCTTTAGCGGTTTAATTCTAATTGCCTCAGCCTGATGTAGCCACTTTTGAGCTTACTTTGGAGTAAACATTACCTTTCTCTAAGCTAGCTCCTTCTTAATAGCACTCTCTCTTACAGTGGAGTCCACAGTATCAAGTGAGATATTAGGAGCCAATATTTGCTATAACTTTCCCCATTTATATTTTTGTATAGCCTTGCCCCTTATGCTAGTAATTGCTTTATATTCTAGAAGAGCTGAATGGGTGGCCCAAAGTAGGGAAGGTTGTCTATTAAACCTGCTTAAATGACCTTAAAAGGTACTTTCTGATCTTTCACTATCACTAATCAACTACCTGGCTAGTAGTTGAAATTGTCCAGAAATTTTTTAAAAATGCAAGAATTATGCCTTGTTCAACTCTGTTAAGCTCCCCACAGGATGTTTTTAGCACTATGGTTGATGCTGTTGTGAAAATTGAATTGGTCTTCTTGGTTGCTTGAGTGCATTTTCTTCGCTTACCCACCATTTTCACCAAGACTTTTGCTTAGGTGCTTTACTGTACCAAGATCATGTGGGCCCCTCCGCCCTGCCAAACCACCCAAGGGACCACACTCGCTTCTGGCTTCCCAGCAGACTAGCGCCAAGCTTGCAATGCATCCGGGCTAAAACGCGTCCAATAACAACCCCCTAAACTCTTGGCGACAAATCAAGAGAGCCGGGCACAGCGCGTCTGCCGGCGCTGTACTGTACCCATACGTACTACCGGTATACGGTATCATACTGCGTCCAATCCAGAACAAACCACCACATTTTCTCTTTTTTCTTTCAACCCTCCCTTTTGTTTATTCTCCCCTCTTTTCCCACAATGTCGATACCCGCGGATCCGAACTCGAGCCGTGCCGGGCGGCGAGTTAGGCCTGGTATGGTACGCAGTTAAGCTACTCGTGAGTTATTCAACAAATGGTGGTTGGCTAACGGGAAACTACAGAGCCGCTCCTCATCAATAATAATTCCCGCAACCGGCGTGCGAATACATAGGTCTTCGACGAATCTTCCGAGAAACTATACGCTTGGGAGGTTGGTCTGCTTTCCTCCTTCTGTCCATCCCGAAGCTAAGCGAAGCGAGGTTAACCTTCTCTCAGCGAACCAACGCTTCCACCCTCCCGTCCCGCACTTGATTCTGATGATGATGATAATGAAGCGTCAGAGAGAACTCCATTACTTGGCGGAGCGAGCTTTCGAAGGAGGGGAAGGATAAAGTCGAGACTGAAGCGCGGGAGGAAGCTAGTGAAGAGTTGGTTTGCGCGGTTGGATTACAAGGTTTGGAAAAGGGTTATCAAGTGTTCGTTGGCGTATTGGGTTGGGAGTCTGGCTACGTTCGTTTCTCCCCCAAGGGCTAGTAGACAGGTGAAGGGAGGGCTAATGCGAGGGGATAGGTTTGTTCCGGCCGTTTCGGCGTTTTTGGGAAAATATGACGGCAAGCACATGGTATGGCTCTTCTTTCTGTTAGTGGTTATGTTACAGATGGGATGGGAGGAGACGCTCGGTGCTGATTTGTGTTATGATGATGGGGGGCTAGGTTGCTACATGTGCCGGTAGGTTTCTGTTCCCAATTAAGTAAGTATAGATGGTTAGCTGACGATTCGGTATTGACGGATAGTTTATTTTCATCCGGGTAATTATTCCATGATCTCGAAAGCTGTTTGGTGATTTTGCTAAGTCTTTGGGATTGAATGGGGTTTAGCTCGGTCCGCTGGAAGTATGTGTTTCCGCACCCACGTTATGGTGGACTTTCACATTCTAATCTTTTTAGGCATGCACGAAGCGACGATATTTGCATTGGCTGCGTTCCTCTACAGCACAATTGTTTCTATTGGGAGGTATGTCGGATAAACGTTTTTCCGGATGCATACACAGGTTGATAACTGTGTTGAACGATAAACAGCATGGGAGTTTCACTGTTATTTGATCGATTGAAATTAATCCAGTTAGGGCATGCCATCGTTCTCATCGTGTTCTGCGCTGGTGGGTTGGGATTGATCGGATACACCAAGATCGCCATGTCCAGCCCGACGGTTAGCGTGGCCTGTTCGTTGGCCTCTATATCTATTATTACGATTTTAACGAAGGAAGGTAATTTACTAGAGTTCCCACTAGCCCACACGACCCGCCTACTCACAACCTATAGGGAGCGTCCAAAGCGGTGATTTCACCATGGGAAAGATATATCAGGTGTCCACTATTGTGATAATGTCGATTGTTGTATCAAACTTTCTGGCTTTCACTTTGTGGCCCACGTCCGCAATCGGAGAACTTAGGCAGTTGATGATTAGGTCCACTGATTCTTTCTCGGCCATGGCATGATACTCACCCTTATTCTACCGCGTGATGAGCTATGCTAACCTAGTACCAGTTGACCATCATCACCCGCAGCTTTCTCAACGGAAGTGAGGACGAGTTACTCGGGGAAAGGTTCAAAAGTGCCACAGCCAATCATAGAACCGTGTTCACGTCTTTGATTAAGAATCTTAAAGAAGCGAAGTATGAGCACTACCTCCGCGGCACCGAACAGGAATACAAAGTTGAAAAGCAACTCATCGAGTGTATGCAGCGACTGGCTCAACATATTGGTGGCCTTAGGAGCGCTGCCTCAACACAGTTTACTCTATTAGCCACTGCTCAGGAGCACCAGACGAATGCAAAGTCGGGTGGTGCTAGCGAAGGAATTCCCATGAGTCCTCCGGAAGACGCTGCTGACGGTCCTCAACTTTTCACTCCTCCGGATCATGAAAGGGTTGCGATCCCTCCTCCAATTTCTGAAGTCGCTTCCGTTGCTGGGAGTGATACCACTGCGCTGGAAGAAGACCCTGCCGCACCAATTAGAATATTCGACCAATTTATCTTCCATCTTGGCCCTCCTATGAAGTCACTTGCGTACACTTTAAAGCTCATGCTTGACGATTTGCCATTTATCTCTGGTAAAACGTGCAGGCTCCAAGTGAACAGGGAGTTTAGAGGAAGTCTGGGCCGGGCAATAACACTCTACTCAGAGACAAGAATTGAAGCGCTAAACACGCTTTATAAGAGTGAAGCCGTGACAAAGGAGCGTCCAATGACAGAGGCCGCAGACGTGGAAGAGATCGCAGCGAGTTGCGGATACTTTTCGTATTGTCTGCTCTACTTTGCCGAAGAGATGCTTGTATTTCTCAGTCTTCTCGAGGAATTGGAAGACTTGCAAGCGAGGAAGCCGCGGTCGTGGGAGTGGGTAAAGTTCTGGAAGTTCAAGAAGAGCAGGAAGACTACTGAGGAAGGGAATTGTAATTCCTATAGTTGTACCATCCCTCCAGCCATTCGCTGACACCCCTGTCGTAGTAGTGGCCCCAACGAACAGCGCTAGCAACGCTGGTGATTTCACCCTCAAGCGGACAAAAACTATCCCGAACGTCGCTCCAGAAGTCGGCGTGCCATTTACGTATAAAGTATGGAAAGCGCTGAGTTTGTTCCGACGGCGTAACGTGCGGTTTAGTATCAAAGTCGGCGTAGGCGCGGCGATCTACGCTCTCCCAGCATTTATACCGCAGACACGACCGATATACACCCATTGGCGCGGGGAATGGGGACTGGTTTCTTACATGATAGTCATGTCCATGACCCTCGGCCAGACCAATAACTCCGGCAAAGCGAGAGTCTTGGGAACACTCGTCGGATCGGTCCTATCACTCTTTGCTTGGTTGGTCTTCTCCCCGAACCCGTACACACTCTCACTGTTCGGCTGGCTTGTCTCAATCCCGTGTTTTTGGATCATCCTAACTTGGAAGCAAGCCACCTTTGGCCGCTTCATCCTGCTAACCTACAACCTCTCCGTCCTCTACGCCTACTCCCTGGCTACCTCCTCTGCCGAAGGGGGGGACGATGACGATGATGAAGGCGGCACGAGCCCGATAATCACTGAAATAGCCCTACACCGCTCGGTAGCCGTAACAGCCGGCGTCCTTTGGGGTGTCTTTATAAACATCGCGATCTGGCCCACCAGCGCGAGGAACCAACTCCGCAACGGCCTAGGCGTGCTCTGGCTACGCATGGCCCTAATTTGGCGTCACGACCCACTCCTTAGTCTACTAGAGCCCGCCACCACCGCCACAACCAACAACCCCTACCACCAAAACCGCCACAACCAGAAGAAATACATGGATATAACTGAAGAACACGCTCTCCAAAGTGCCCTCCTCCGCCTCGGCAGTTTAACGGCCTCTGCCCCGCACGAATTCCGCCTAAAGGGCCCTTTCCCGGAAAAGGACTACAAAGACCTCATCGTGGCTAGCCAAGCAATGCTAGACGCGTTCCACGGCATGGCTGTCATGATTGCCAAAGACCCGTGCGCGAACCGTCGCGAAGCGGAGATCCTAGCGCACACCCGCCGCGAGAGGGAGGACCTCTGTGCTCGCATTAGTCATTTGTTCTACGTACTGGCCGGATCGATGAAGTTGGGTTTCCCCCTGCCGGCAAGTTTGCCCAAGACGGACAGAGCTAGGGATCGCCTGTTGGCGAGTTTGTTTGAATTTAGGAAGAGGGTTCGCGGCACGGAGGGCGATTCGGATGAGGATTTTGCACTGATTTATGCTTATGGTTTGTTTTCCCTTCTTGCTTCCTCGGGTTCTCTGGGGCTACGGCTGATTGGGGGGCGGGTAGCTCTGGTTACTGGCAGGATCTCGGAAGGGTTGTTGGATGCTGTCGCCACAGTTGAGAGACTTTATGGCGTGCTCGAGGAGGAGATGTTGGTTATTTGAAGTGGGGGAAGGTGGTTGAATGGGGATGAATGAGATAGTTGCCTTTGTTTATTTTTTATTTATTTTTACTGATTGGCGGTTTGTTTATAGTTTATCTATGGGTACCCTCGAATTTATATAATGAAATTTTTGGTTATTTAGTATAAAGTCCGCTGAAGTAACCTACCGTTTAGTTATGATATAGGAAATCCTGCGCAACGATCACGAGAAATCACTTGTCACCAAACATCCACTCTCAAGGCCAGCCCCGTATGAAGTCTTCCACCTCCAAACTAACCCAGCCATCAAACGCTACCTCCTACATTGACGCCTGTTCCTTAATACACTAACTTCACCTACACTGACTACATCCATCCTTACCCACCCCCGAACGTCCATCCCGTCAACAGTTCCCACCCCCCGGGCCAGCCAACCAGCCAACAAACCAACGCTAGAATAACCCCCCACTGACAGACCAGAATCCAATCGATCCGCCAATCCACCAGCTTCCATACTGAGAAACTTTCCGGTATTATATCACGCTGTATGTGCTGTACACATCCAATAGACAACCTAACGACTAGAAAGAATGGGAGAATGCATGGAAAGTAGAGTTTTTTGTGGGTGGGGTAACGCTATCATTGAAATCTGGGCTCTGATAGTATATTATAATACTTTTCGTATTATACTTTCATAGTTATGATATATGATGAATCGCAGTAGAATAAGGGTTTTATTGTGGAATAGCTTGGAGACTTTGATCGGGGGTGGAGTGGTAGGTGCGAGGGGGAGATTGTGAAGGAGGAGTTAGAGGGATGGGGTGGTTAAAGTTGATAGAACTTGAGGGTTCACTTTGATGTCTATACTTGTAGTGTCGAATCTTCTACTGAGATTAGCTATGGTAGGATAATGCAAGACAGTACGGTACTCACCAGTTCAGAAGTGTCCGGAAGTGTGGAGGTTATGCTAAGCGCTTATTAGCATAGCAGGCGGTCCACCTACTATGGTAGCGCTAAGCTAGACTCTACATTTCGAAGTAAATTTTCAATGCGCCGATGTTAGGGTAAAAGCTCCGCTTGCAGAATCCATATGAGCGGATTGGAAAGGCTATTGTGGAGACCTGTTGGGCGTTATTGCGATATAAAGCTAGGAGGAAATGGTTCTCGGACAAGAATGGAAATTGGTGGGGGAGTATATATCTTCGTCTACTGAAAAAGTTAAATGTTGCAAGATTTGTATAGTACTGTGCTAGTACTCGTGTTTGTAAATTCCTGCAATTGCCTACTGGTACTGTGGAGTATTGACTTTGGGTGAGTATCCCTAGTTATCATACTAGTGTTGGGGTATGTGCCGTAATGAGTTCTACTCGTATTGCACAATTCTTTGTGAGCTTGCATTTTTCTGATTGAATTTTGGAAGTTTTGGGTTTGAGTTGTTGATAAGAGGATAGAGGTGCTCGGCTGATTGTGCCCCCACAGGATAATTTTACCTTCTGCTCTTGCCCAGCTAACCTTTTGATGATACATGGGTTGCGCAATTCACATCCGCTGCAGAGGATCATACTCTGGTTATAAACCTTGCAGCTAACAGAACTTGAAAATGTTTTACCAAAATTATAATTGAAAATTGCTTTCCAATTCCCTCGTGAGTTGAAATAGACGCTGAAAAGTCCCCGCAATGTTTTTTACTTTTTTTCTACCTTTTCTTATCAAAAGAGGCTCAAAATTCGTTCTATACACCCGAAGAACCCTGTCTGGTATATCTAACTGCCAATCAGTACTTGCGACCGTAGCGGCCTTCTATCACTGGTGACCTACGATCTTTATCTAGTCTTCAACAACCGTCTCAAGTATCCTTACGTTATCATACGATACACCATATTTCTCTATTGTTTTTAAAAAAGAACAAAGACACCATACGAGGTCTATCTATCTATAGGTCGAGGGGGAGGAAAATAAGAAAAGGAAGAAGAAAGAAAACTATACAAGAAAAAAAAAGGGCATGTAAGAATTTATAGAGAGAAGGAAGGAGAATAATTAAATATGACAGGGTGAGATCTACAAAGTATAATATAAACTCGACCTTTCCCACAATGATGGAAATTTCACCCATCTCCTTCCCCTCATCTCGAACTAGGCTTTACGGAACTTTGTAAACGGAAACTCGTAAATCTGGACCGAACCGGGGGAGGAAATAGATAAAAAGGCGCAGGAGGGTATGGCGTATATCTGCATTCCATCTCATAGGATTCTCCGTGGACAGAGGGTGACGTCCGAGTGCGTCGCGGCGAGTAACATGCGCGGGGAGGGAAGGGGCGGAGGTTGTTTACACGAGGCGGCGCTTCTTAGGGTTTAAACCATCAGGGGAGGAAACTGCTTTGCGAGACTGTAGCAGCGCTACCACCCTTTCATGTCCATTCTTAGCGGCCCACCAGAGCGGTGTTTGGCCCCATTTATCTGGCCTGCCGGGGTTGGCCTCTTTCCGCCCGAGTAGTATTTTCACCACTCCCTCATGTCCATTCTGAGCGGCATACGAGAGCGGTGTTTGGCCCCATTTATCTGGCCTGCCGGGGTTGACCTCTTCCCGTCCGAGTAGTATTTTCACCACTCCCTCATGTCCATTCTCAGCGGCATGCAAGAGCGGTGTTTGGCCCCAGTGATCTGGCTTATCGGGATTGACCTCTTCTCGTCCGAGTAGTATTTTCACCACTCCCTCATGTCCATTCTGAGCGGCCCGCGAGAGCGGTGCTTGGCCGTTATTACCTGGCTTGTCAGGGTTGACCTCTTTCCGCCCGAGTAGTATTTTCACCACTCCCTCATGTCCATTCTGAGCGGCATACGAGAGCGGTGTTTGGCCGTTAATATCTGGCTTGTCAGGGTTGACCTCTTCCCGCCCGAGTAGTATTTTCACCACTCCCTCATGTCCAT
>QOVD01003213.1:0-18172 GCA_003521225.1 Tuber microsphaerosporum | reverse complement strand
GACCGGGGAAGGGGGGGAGAGACGAGGGGACGGAGGGGTAGACCCAATCAAGAAGTGCGAGACCGACCGACCGAAACGAGATCACAGTTTTTCGACGATGCCGACGGTACCAAACAGAGTTCCCAAGAGAGAGTGCAATACCAGGGAGCAGAGCCACCGTGGCCACTACTTCACCGATAACCCGAAACTGCAGAAAGCCATTGACGAGAAAGAGGTTGCCGACCGTGTGCTGACGCTAAGCGAGAGCAGCGAAGCGAAAGCGGGGAAGGGGAAAGAGAGTAGCCGTGAACCCCCTAGACAAAGACTGCCCGAGAGCAATGCCATCAGGAGGGGAACAGAGGGGAGAGGGATGAGGACGCGTCACCCTCCTAGGCAACGAGGCCATCAGAAGAGGGGAGAGGGAGGTGGATGGGGTTGACGATGATACCTCATGGTGTTGAGATTTCAATCGCCAGAGGTGGAGAGGAGATCGTTCGTGCTAACTACTCGTCGGTCACGGCCCCCTTATATAGGCCTTCCTCCCACAACCCTAACCCCGATGACTCATACCCTTGAGTCACACGACCTCATTACTCTTAGCAAGTCATGTGCAAAATCCTTCAGCTTACTTCTAACAAGTCAACTGCGCAACATACCTAAACCAATCATAATCCAAATAACAAGTCATGTGCTCAACTCATATCACATGAGTGAAACCCATGACTCGTAATGTGAGTCATGTGCGAATGTTCATAAATCCTATGACCACAATCGTAGTCATGTGAAAAACATCAACCAATAACATTATAACGATGACATCGCAAGTGCGAGTCATGTGAAACAAATTAGAAACCTATGACGCATAACCATGCGTCATGTGAAACCATATTCCTCGCTTAGTCAGGTTTGTGACACAGACCCGCAGCGGATTGCAACAGAAGAAACATTCCACCTCGTGGTGGCTATGCAGGAGCAGGAGGTGACCATCCTGATTCCTACTCTTCCAGCAGTAGTGATAATTCCTCCTACTCTATTCCTGATGTCAGCAAATTCCTCAGAAGACGCAAGTCAAACGGGAGAGATGCTAAGTAGCGACGGTATGATTACCGGTCTCAAGCTTTTGCTAACTATCTATAGAAGTCAACAAAGATCTCCCACTTTCGGCAAAAGAAGCCAGAAAAGTTGGTGATAAAAGGATTTAATAGTGATCCTCTTGATACACAACGTTTTATACAGGATACCGAGATTAGGTTTCACTATTTCCGTGTCTGCAAGCTAACTGACATGGATAAGGTTAGCCTTATCATCGCTTTACTTCAGGGATCTGCCAAAAAGTGATATAATGGCATCCATGTTCATATTAATGAGTATGCAGCTCAACGTGCTGGAGTTGTATTTAACCGTGATAACGAGCTCCGAACCTGGTTTGGATTTCATAACCGTTGCGAGTCCAGCTTTAGTGGCCACTCAGATTGGGATCGTGCTCTACGAGGATGGAATGTTTTGGTCATGAGAGCAGGCCAGGTCGATCAGTTTTGTTGATAAACTTATCTGACTGGCAAGTAAGTTACATTACAACGGAGTACATGTGAAGGATAAAGCACGTGTTGGCATGACTTCAGAGTTTGGCAATGCATGGGCTATGAAAACTCCAAACCCTGAATTGTTCATTGAGTATCTTAACCTGCTACACAAGACGGGCCATAGGCTAGAAAATGTTGCGTCCTTCAACCGAGCGGTTGTTTGAAACACTCGTCTAACCATAAAAGGAGTGTCAATAGAGGTACAACCTTCAAGAAGGAACGAAAAAGGGAGAAAGGTTCGGGAAATTCTTACCTGAACCCTACAGCCGCAACGGCCAAGCCTACAAGGCAGAAACATTGAGAGTATAAAGACAAGCAGAGGAATATGCCAAGTACTCTGAGAGACAAGCGCTAAAGGTTGAAACAAGGCACGAGGTGTGGGAATGAAGGACACTTCTCGAAAAAGTGTACTGCTGAGCAACCAGTAGTTCACTCGTCCTGGTTAGATCGCAAGCATAAGGCGTCCCATGACGGGCCTACTAATGCAAGTGTTCCAAAAGCCTAACGCATTGAATCATCACCTGTTGCGAAGAGGGTTACTGAAATTCGCGGATAACCTCCCCTTCAGATACTGAAGGTAGATACCGATGCATCCGATTAAGGTAAAATCTTCCTCAGATGTTTATGATAAATCCCAAGCTAAAATACCTTACTACAGGCCACAAGGCATAAAGTAGAAAATAGGGTAAATAAGGAAGAAAATGGACAAGGTAAGTCCCCCACTTTACCATTAAAGAAGCTGATAGGTAAACAGACGATAGGAATCGTCTGGAAGTGCCTCTGAATTTCTTTTGTATGGGTAGGGTTGGGTTTGGTTTTCTTTTGTTTCGGTTTTCATATTTTGTTTCCTTATATTTTGCTTAAATTGTGGGATTATATGTTGAGATTAGGTTGGACTTGATTTGCAATTGAAATTGGTTCCAAGTTTATTTGAGAAGGGTTTAGTACCGGAAATCATGCTGGCATGATAATGAACACCCACACATTAATTACTACGAAACACTTTAAATAATCTTTAACAACCTGTTGTGGCTGCTCTTGCGTCGAAAGGCAAGTGGTTCTTAAGTGATTATGGCTCCTAAGTGCTTAAATGATATTAGCGAAGAAAGACCCGCTAATTGGCCAAGGCTTGTCGGCCCGCCGCAACATATTAGGTCAATTCATGTAAAAGTCTGCTTGGACTGGAATTATGATCAGCAGAGACACTGTCGAGAGGCTCTGCTAATACTAGATAGTGGCGCTACTGCCTCCGTGCTCAGTAGTGATTGGGCAAAAATGGCCCAACTACCATGTATTCATCAGCAAGATCCGACACCAATTGCGGATGCAAGTGGTAATCACATTCCTGGTTCAGGTAATTATTATACCAAAACAGTGCGTATGAGAATCAGTAACCATGTGAATGACATGCGGGTTGAACTTGCCGATATGCCTGATACGAAGATTGATGGCTATCTACCAATATTGTGGCTAAAAGACCCCAATCCGGACATTGATTGGCAAAAACATATTCTTAAATAGCTTTCTGACTATGGTAAGACGAATTGCCTTGTTGCCAAAAGACATATAGAGTTCATGACAAGTGAGGAACTCTTAGCTGAAGATGTCGATAACATGTACTATTTGGGAAGTGTGACATACACAGGTGAGGATAGCACGGATATAAGTCTTAGTCTTCCACTGGTATATACAGACTATGCAGACATCTTTAGTCAAGAAAAGATTACTCCACTCCCTAAACCTTCGGAGTTTGATAACCGTATTGATCATCAACCTGATACCAAGCCTCCCTCACGACCAATATACCCTCTCGCTAAGCAAGAATTAGATGTACAATATGACTATATCAAAGAAATGGAAGAACAAGGAAAGATTAGACAATCTTCTTCTCCTGCTGGTGCACCCATCCATTCTCTTTGTCCTGAAGCCAGATGGAACACTTCCGTTGTATATAGATTACTGAGTGTTAAACAAGATTAATATAAAGACTAAGTATCCTTTACCCTTAATGAATAAGCTTAGTGATAGGCTCGGAATAGCCATAGTATTTACTAAGTTGAATCTGAAAAAAGACTATTATCTCATCCGAATGGCCGCGAGTGAATAATGAAAGACTGCTTTCAAAAGTCGTTATGGACTCTATAAATATATGGTAATGCCTTTTGGCTTATGCAACGCCCCTTCAACTATTCAGAGTATGAAGAATCATGTCTTTCACGACATGTTGGATGCAGGAGTTATCGCATACATGGATAACATCCTAATATACTCAGAAACAATAGAAGAACATGTCTCGTTAGTAAGACAGGTAATGGAAAGAGTTCGCAAGGTAAATCTTTGCGTTAGCATGAAAAAGTCAACTTTCCACCAACAAGAAGTAAAGTTTTTAGGATACCTGATATCTGATTATGGGATAGCCATGACGACTAGGAAAGTAGATGAGATAAAGGTGTGGTCAACATCTGAGAACGTAAAAGACGTTCAGAGGTTTATCGGCTTTGTCAACTTCTATCGTCGGTTTATAAAGGTATTTAGTAAAGGTGCAAAACCATTAACCGCCCTAACGAAGAAAAGCATAAAATGGCTCTGGACACGAACTTTTCAAGCTGCTTTTGATCACTTGAAAGGGCTGTTCACAATGGGACTCATTGTACCACATTTTGATGGTGCTCGTACAACCAAGTTAGCACCTGATTCTAGTGAATTCGCACTTGGTGCTGTTTTCTCGCAACTATGCGAAGATGAGAAGTGGTATCCAGTCGCTTATCATGGTAGAAATTTTCCGATGCAGAAATAAAGTTTGATATCTATGATAAGGAAATGACAGCAATTGTCGATGCCTTTCGGGAATGGGATCATGTATTGCGGTCAGTAGATGATCAAATAGTGGTATACACAGATCATAAGAATTCAGAATATTTTAAAACTATCAAGATTCTGAACCGCAGACAACATCGGTGGGCTGAATTTCTACAACTTTTTAACTTCAAGGTGGTTTACTGAGAAGGCCAGTTCAATGAGACAGCTGATGCGTTATCGAGGCGTAGGGACTACCGCCCTGAAGTGGGGAGTAATTTGCTGTCACATACATTTTTTCAACTTGGCCAGTGGCATACAGAGCAGGAATGGGACATCTTGCGACCACAGGTGTTGCAAACATGCCAAGGCTTTCGCTTAGAGTTACGTTTTCTAATAGTGCTTAAGCAAGCAGCTGAGAATGACCAAGCATATCTGGCAGTGTTCAAAGCTCTAGTCAAGGGAGAGAAAGATGTGGATTCCAATTTCAAGATAGAAAAGGAATTACTTATCTGTAAAAATAGGTGGTATATCCCAAAAAACGAGAACCTGAGACGAACAATCATGGAAGCAGAACATGATTCACGCATAACTGGATACTTTGGAACCTACAAAACAATTGGTAGGATTAGGGCAAACTTCTTCTAGCCGAAAATTGATAAGACTATTGCAGAGTATGTAAGAACCTATGATCCCTGTCAAAGGAATAAAGTCATCCGACATAAGAAGTTCAGGTTACTTGAACCCATAGATGTTCCAATTAGACCTTGAAATGCAATATCTATAGATTTCATAGTGGCACTACCAGAGTCAGAAGGGTATAAGAAGATATGGGTCATTGTAGACTGATTTCCTAAAATGGCGTACTTTATACCCCTAGCGACAGAGTTACCATCAGCAACAAAAACCAGTTTGCATTTTGGTCTTCCTGTGCATCCTGGCTCTTCCTGAAAACCAGCTTGCATCCTCCACATTAGTTTCCCTCCTGATAATGAGTTTCCGTCCTGAGAAAAATCAAATTGTTCAGAGAGAAAAATGCGTTGCCTTATCTTATAAATAATAGTTTATTCTAGCTACATGCAAAATGTCAGACCTTCACTGTATCAGATGACTGACCAATCAATAATTGAATTTTTTGACAGCAAAACTTGACTCCCCCACTTTGAACTCCTGCATGTACCCAAACTAGTAGACTTTAGAAAGTGCCAGTGCAATTAAGTCGAAATCAGCCACTCAGGACCTGGCCAAAAGTTAGTTTCTGGGATGCACAGGAAGATAGTTTCCATATATTCAGGAAGGAAACAGGGGTCTCAGGATGCACAGGATGCAGAAAAATGTACACTTGTTTTTTTGGTTGATGACCCATAAAGGAACTTGCCCTTATATTTCTAAAGCAGGTATGACGACTGCATGGGCTTCCAGAATCAATCATCTCACACCATAATACCACGTTTATATCCAAGCTTTGGGTAAGCTTAATGGAACTACTACAAGTCAAGTTAAATATATCAACTCCTTTCCATCTGGAGACGGATGGGCAAACTGAAAGGGTAAACCAGACACTGGAACAGTATCTAAGAAGTGACTGCTCATACCAAGAAGACGATTGGGCAGCACTGTTGCCTCTGGCAGAGTATGCATACAATACATCACCTTCTGAGTCTTCAAAGGCAACGCCTTTTGAAAATAATTATGGGTTTACTTCAAGAACCAACTGGTCTGAAGCAGTGTCGGATAATCAAAGTATCCATCCTAATAGGAAGCTACTAGTCATGGATTGGGAAAGTACCTTGGGAAGACATCAGAGAGACATTACCGCGGTCACAGGAAGGGCAGAGGAAATGGCATAATCAAAAACGTCCACCATCTCCTGAACATGTCAAGCTGGAAGATGTTAGTCAAGGCAGAGCCAAGAAGGCTGATCGTGTAATGTTGGATAGAAGTAATATCTGTACCAAACGTCCAATGGAAAAGCTTGATCACAAGCAGTTTGGACCTTTCGTTATTAAGCGAAGGATTAGAACAAGAGCATACAAGCTTGAATTGCCTGCCTGATAGACTATACATCCTCTATTTAATGTGGGGCTTTTAGAACCCTATAGGGAGGATCCAATTGAATGCCGATTGCCCGATTGCCTACTCCTGATATTGTGGATAATGCCCCAAGTTATGTGATGTGTGGCGTGATGGATAGCCGATGGTATAGAGGAGCCAAAGCCAAGTTTCCACATTGATTTATTCAATACTTTGTTTCATGGGAAGGATAGTGTCCAGAAGAAATCTCATGGGAACCGTTCGAGATGTTAGAAGCGACAGCTCATAAGGCCTTAATTAGTTTCCATAAGTGATATCCTACTAAGCCTAATGATTATCGTGTTAGGTCTAAAACAATGGAATACTAAAGAAGATACAGAAGCAAAGGGTAGGAACATGCAGTCTGAGGACAGGCTGTCTAAAGAGGGGAGTGGTGTAATGACCCTGGAGAAAAGTAGCTACAAGTGACCACCTTACATGCCCAGCAGGTATAACTAAGAGTAACCACGATAGGGAGGGTGCCGTATACTGAGTATACCAAGTAGATTAGGGTGAGTACCTAGAAGTCTACTAAGAGGGCTTTAACGGCCGCTTGCCTAATGATAAGACAGGGTAACCCAGGTAGCGAAAGTGAACTTGTTAAACAGGGTAACCATTTTCCGAGGGATTATTCTACAGAACTCAAGTAAACAATAGGAAGGTTACACGGGGCTCCGGGGACACCTTCCTGGAGGTCCTGCGGACTTCAAACAGGATTTTACCAATAACAGGGCAAACTTACCCTACCTTGGAAATCATGTTACCCTACCCTTGGGTCCCAGTTACCCTATCTTGAGATCCTGTTACCCTACCTTGATCGGCGGGACCATACAGGAACTTTGAAAGAATAGCTCAAAAAGAGTCCAGGATTAGATGTTACTGCTGCTACTGGTACCTTAAGCATACAGGACCTTGGTATGGTTACAGAAGAGGTTATGACAAGTGGGTAACTTGACTCCAGTGTCCAACACCCCACTCTGGCCCCGATCTTAGGACTGTACACAAAGGGCAAACACATAGGTAGTTGAGAAACTCGACAGAAAATCTAAGGATTGGAGGAGCTCTCACAACACCGTATACGTTGTCGCCGTCCAACCGACCGGAAGCTGTTCGCAGGATATATAGGGGAGCTGTGAGTGACCGCCAACAGGCTTGTCCCTCGCAGGGGAAAGCTTCGGTGAGTAACTTGGCGGTACTCGCTATCGTCCTCTCGGCCCGAAATCTCTTGAGCATGGCCTGTTTCTGGGTTGTTTCTAGCGAGTTGTTTGCCTTCCAACCCCTCCCCTCGTCCCATCGTCTCGTCCCGTGGCCCGGTTACAGCCACCCCCTTGTCCGTCCCTCGCCTTCGCTTACACGGTCGGCTTGGATCATTCTTTCGGCTGGCATCCTCTCTCCCTGGTGGCTCCACTTGCCCCCACGACTGCCCACGGTCGCATTCCTCGGTTACGACTGTTCATGGTATTGCACTGCCTCCTTGAACGACTTTCAGCCTTGGTACGATGTAATTGCTTTCTGGTCTCTTTCGTGTTATGATTGACCCTAGTTCAAATAGTGTGATGGCCGGCCCCTTTCTGAGACGTTAGTGTAGTGTTTACTCTATGTTTCGGTTTGGTTTTCTTTCTCATGGGTTGCCCTTATTTGTCTTTCCTTTCACTTGTATCGGTCTGGGTAGTGATGGGGTATTACTTGGCTCTCTATCTATATCTACTTCGTATAAGCGAAGAACACTCTACCCTGATAAACCATCTATCCTCGAGCAGAACCCGAATTGAGTAAAGCTTTCAGGCTTAACAATATTAAGTTTTACCATTTGATTCTTTTATTTTAAACTTTAAGTTTATTGTTATTTTACTTTGAGACTTTGGTGCGGTCGCAACCATAGGATCCATCTTCCTAGAGGGTGCCCCCGTTACACCTATCATCATGAGTAGAGTAAGAGGCTTACAAGAAGCTTGAGAATGAGGTTGGTATTGTTTTCTCACCAAAATCTTTATCCTTAAGCAGACTCATAATCATGATAATATTGTTAAAATTGTAGATAAAAGAAACAATTTATGAATAAAGAGGGCCTTGAAAACAGAATCAGGCCTACCATTGCATGCAACATTCTGGTAT
Source organism: Tuber microsphaerosporum (assembly GCA_003521225.1). Taxonomy (NCBI): domain Eukaryota; kingdom Fungi; phylum Ascomycota; class Pezizomycetes; order Pezizales; family Tuberaceae; genus Tuber; species Tuber microsphaerosporum. The sequence continues at coordinate 9,626 of QOVD01003213.1, read as the reverse complement.
TTGATCATATCTTTTATTTTCATTGCAACAATAGCCAACAGCATTCAACCTCTACTTTTCTTAGCCTCGATTCATTATTTACCTCCAACTATTATTCATTTGCTGTCAAATTAAGAAACAATGTCAATTAGCTCCCGCGATGCAATTCAGGATATGAAATTCAATGAGTATATCCACTGGCATGAAGGGAGTACCCAAGCAGATTCCCTTAGTTTAGCACTACATACTTCCTCGTATACGATCAGTGCTGATCAACAAGGGCTAAGCGAACACCATCTCGACCATTCAGAAACACCAAACGAAGTTGTTTCAATCTCCCCTGAAACTAGTACTTCAAAAGAACCTGCACTCTCTATACTTCCTGCTTCCATCTCTAATTATCCTAGCTTTACAGATTTTTTCCCTACAATATCAGGCGATCCTGTATATACAACTACAAATTATCCAATTGTTTCCAGTAGCCCAAGTCTTTCTAACACCTCTGTTGACTCAGTTAGCCTACCTGCATCCAATATAGAGGTTTCCATTGTACAAAATATTGGTCCTAGCCCTCAAGTTCAGGAAGCTATTCGAGTACCCCGTCTTTATTCAGATTGCACTTATCCACAGTTGCATGAGGTCTTTGGAATCCCTCCAGAGACTCTACACCATATTATCCACTGGTCTGCTACTGGAGGAGAGGATCCCGGTGTTTCTTCTGCAAATAAGCGAGGGCGACCCCTGTCGTGAATGCTAGTGTTACCCAACATTTGATTGAGATGGCAACAGGAAGTTCCCACTATAGACGGCTGCCTTACCCAAGGAATGCAGAACTTGTAGGGGTAACGCTTGGCCCAGCAACTTTGAAATAAGCTTTTGAGGCAGCTCACTATCACCGTCGTGTGGCAACAGTTAAGCCTTTTCTGTCCATATCTGCAAAAGAGAAGAGATTGACATGAGGACAGCGCTTGCATGATTGGACTCAAAGGTATTTTTATTTTTATTTTTTCTATCTCTTAAGCCTATGATTGAACTAATTAAAAGAAAAAGTGACTGTGCAGATATTATCTGGTCAGATGAGTGTGCATTTTCCATGGATGATATGTGTGGTACTACCTAGGTGACACGGAAACTGGGGGAAGAGTATGAGCAGGATTGCCTAATACCTCAGTTTGCTCGTCCAACGATGATCATGGTTTTGGGAGCAATTTACAAAGATCAAAAAGGCCCACTCGTCATATGGGATACACCAAGTTGGGGGCGTATCAATAGCTCTACCTATGTAGAGAATATTCTCCGCTCACATGTCTACCCCTGGTGGCATACTCTTCACACTACAGGAAATTGTTTTTTCTGTTAATAAGCGAAAGGTTCGGTTAAAACTGGAAGCCAAATATTATTTTCTCTTTGTATTTCTAACATTTGAATAATTATTTAGGCAATACTACCTCCGGCTATATATATTTCCAGCAGGATATTGCGCCAGCTCACCGTTCTCGCCTTGCCTTACAAGCTCTGAGAGAGCTTGGCATAGCTGACTACCTCTTTCCATTACCAGCCTCATCCCCATATATGAGTCCTATTGAGCCCATTTGGTGCTTACTTAAATGACGTATCTCCTGCTGTGATCACCACCCAACTACTGTTCCTGACCTGCGAGCGGCCATTTTTGCAGAATGGAATCTTATCACCTCCGCCGAGATTGCTCGTCATACAACCTCAATGCCCTATCGCATTTCAGATCTTATTGCCACTAACGGAGGTCATACCTCTTGATGATATTTCAACTGTTAATTTCTTTTTCCCTCTTACATCTACTATTATTTCTATTTCTGTTTCTTTTTCTTTTTCTTTTTCTTTTCTTGTCTCTTTTCTTTTCTTTCTCTTTTCACTCCACCTTTTCACTTCTCGTACCGCCTCTCTCTGTATTTCCCCCCTATCATTAAGGTCACCCATTACCCCTCCGCTCCCAATTTCCCCTCCCCCTTCTTCCAATGTTTCCCCAATTGCCTTACCTACTTGACTTCTTAGTTGTATTATCCTCAAAGATGTTGTTAACAATATGAGAACTGTTTCTGCTGGGCTTGTCCGAGGCTCTGTGGAGATGCATATAACTGGTTTCTGATTTTTAATAACACTTTTAAGTGCTAGTTTTGTCTACTTTTATTTTTGTATCTTTGTGAGACCACTTCTGTATCCTTAGCTTCACATTACTTACTGTACTTATATTATTATTTTTTCTCCTCTTAATCAGCTTTTCTTTTAAACAGTATCCTCACCAAATGTATTATTACTCCAATCATGCTCACTAAGTTCAATATACTTGCAATTCCGTAACATTTGTAAAAAGACCCAGTCCGTATCTGCAGCCAAAAGGCTATCCATCACCCCTGATTCAAGGATCTTTGACATATTCCTTTCGTGAGAAGCCCTCAGGAAAGGGAACTCGGAGTACTTGAATTTAAATCAGAGATTCCAATCTGATACGTTGTTACTTCAGATACTTGTATCATTGGGCCCTCTATCGTATGTGAGCATATGTGGACCCGGTTGTTTTTACTAACGTCAGAAAATTTGTATACGATTATCACATAGTTTTTTTATTTTTCTCTCACCCATAAGTTAACCTTGCTCTCTTAAATGTAGAAACCTGTTGTGTTTTAACCAGCTCACTGCAACTAGTATTGGTTTCTAATGTCCTGGAACACAATCGGCTTTCCAGACATTGTGATCGCCCGATTTCCGCAATCCCTGCTTCGCTCCTCCTAGTTTCCATTTTTTAATGACCCCTCCGAGTAAATACTCTCTTTTATTTTATATCAGGTGACTTTGCACCTTACGCAAATAGGCTAGTGTTCCAGATTTTAAAACGGACCAGAATGTCTCACCGGGTTATGGGATAAGCGTATCTGTCACAGGCAAGAAGTGACCGACAACAGGGGTTCGGAAAATATATGGTAAAAAATCCGTGCGCGCCACAAACTTACCACTCGTATTTTCAGTCACTTCTGGCCTGTTACGAGTACCTCTCCAAGCCACATATCCGCAAACCTGCATATTCGCATATCCGCAGATGCGCTCACCTGCATAGCCCCACGTCATAGGCCACTATCCAACAAGACGATCTGCAAGGGTTCCGATTCATTTATACCGAGAGGTGTCAAATAAACGCGAACACTTGTACATACCTCGCAAACAAGTACCCCAGCTGAGAATCTATGAAAGTATTTCCTTCAATAGCCACCAGGCCCAAGTTATACCGCCAATTTCCCACCCCGACAGCAGCACCCTTTCGCTCTGAGAGCAAGGCTAAGTGTATCTCATTTTTTTGTTGCTAGGGTTGCCCGAATTATTATTGCTGGTATTAAGCTGGGGTACTTGGTTGCGAGGTACAAGTACAAGTGTTTGCGTTTATCCGACACACCCCGCGGTAAGGCTTGAGGTAATTTTGCTGAGCCAGAAGGTTCCACCCCAGGCGGCGAGTGTTCGTTCACTGCAGCCAAGGATTTGTGCCCTGCCACGCGTTAGCATTTTAAGGAGGGTGGCATTCCTTGCGACTGATGCAGTAAGCGCAAGCGGAGTGTTACTGCTGACGAGGCTGTTGGGAGAGATTGGGCTGTCCTAAGCTATCCTTGAGGTTCCACAATAGACCCCGCTTTTCTTCAGCTCCCAGCGATTTCTTCAACCGACCAGTTCAATCACACACCTCTACAAGTCTCTAAGCAGCGAAAATGTTTTTTCGATCTTTCTTCAGTGGCAATACTAACTCCCTCAATAATACCAACTCCTTTAACAATGTGTGGAACAACTATGCTGTTGCTGATGACCGATCTAATATTCTAGCCTGGTTATCATCACTAGATCCCAAGTCACGGCACCAAGACATCCAAGACCGCCGAATCGAGAGCATAGGGGAATGGCTGTTTCAGACTGAAGAATTTAGAAGTTGGCACAACGGTAGTGGGGAAGGTGAATCCGATAGCTCAGTCTTGTTTTGCTATGGAGATCCCGGAGTCGGCAAGACATATTTTAGGTAAAAAATGAAAAACCCTCGCGGAATAGGGGAAAAAGGCACTAACATGCTGTGATGTTAGCTCATTGGTGATAGATAGCTTGTGTGATGAGGCCGGGGGACAGAATGTCGCCGTTACATGCTTCTATTTTGACTTCGCCGCCCAACAAGAGCAATCATCGACGAGCATGCTGGGCGCCCTGCTCAAACAACTTGTGGTCGGGCTTAGAGAAGTACCGGAGGAAATTGTGCAAGCCTACGAGAAGCAGAAAAATTCAATTGGTGGACGGAGACCGCGACATACGGACATCGTGAAAATGCTGCAGACTACCTCTTCCATGAAGCGCACGTTCATATGCATCGACGCTCTAGACGAGTGTGTTCTAGAAAATCGAACCAAGCTTCTTGACTCGCTAAAGAAAATTCTTCAAAAGTCTCCAGGCACTAGAATATTCGTGACTGGAAGACCGCACATCCGACCCGAGATCGCAAGGAGTCTTGCGGGAATAGTGACGAGCCTACCCATCAGTACCAAGAGAGACGATATTGTTAGATACCTTCACTCTAGACTGGAAGAGGACCCAACTCCAGATGCGATGAACGGTAGTCTGGAGGCAGAGATTTTGAAGAAAATCCCTGAAGACGTTTCCGAAATGTATGTAGAAACAATAACAATAGGAAAGCTACCTCAAGCATGCACTAACAGATATCATACATATCTAGATTCTTGCTAGTCAGGCTGAATATCGATGCGGTCCTACAGGAAACCACGATTCATCGCAGGCGACAAAAGCTCAGCTCAATGACCCAGGGTTTAGGGTTAGGAGATGCCTATGGCGCGACGCTGGATCGGATAATGCGACAGGGTGGGGATAAAGCGAGGCTTGGCATGGCCGCTTTAATGTGGATATCGCACGTGGAGAGACCCTTGAAGGCCAAAGAACTATGCCATGCCCTATCAGTCGAAATCGGGTCATTAAATCTCAATACCGATAATGTTCCTTCAATAGGTACCTTGCTAGCCTGTTGTCAAGGACTCGTTGTGGTAGAAAAAGAGGCTTCCACTGTCAGGTTGATCCATTTTACGCTTCAAGAATACCTCCGTGCTCATCCCGACCTTTTCGGCCCAGCTCATTCCGCGATCGCAGAAACCTGCTTGACGTACCTAAACTCCCACCAGGTCAAGGCCTTTTCGACCAGCCCCTCTCCCGACCTCCAAGAGGCACCATTTCTCGAATATTCCTCTGTATATTGGGGAGTTCACGCGAGAAAGGGCCTTTCAAATTGTGCGAAACTGCTTGCGCTGAAGCTGTTTGACGATTACAACAGCCACATATCGACTAAAATCCTCTTGAAAGTACATACCGTGTGGGGTGTTGACGTGGATAAATTCTCCGGGTTCAGTGGTCTACATTGTGCATCCCTCTTCGGGATTGTTGAGATTGTAGCTGGCCTGGTGGAGATGGAAGGTTGTGATATCAACCAAATGGACTTTTCTGGCAGCACACCGCTCTATTGGGCTGCTCGAAATGGGCATGAGGGAGTAGTGAAAACACTGCTCGGACGGGACGGCGTCAGCCCCGACAAACCAGATGTCAACGGCGAAATATCACTCCATGTTGCCGCCAGCTCTGGGCACGAAGGAGTGGTGAAAATACTACTCGGACTCGGCATCAACCCAGACAAACCAAATCTCGACGACCAAACACCACTCTTTCTTGCTGCTAGGAGTGGGCGGGAGGGAGTGGTGAAAATACTACTCGAACAGGACGGCGTCGATCCCGACAAACCAGATAAATTCGGCCGAACACCACTCTGGATCGCCGCTCATAGCGGCTGCGAAGGAGTGATGAAAATACTACTCGGACGAGACGACGTAAACCCCAACCAACTGAATGGTGAAGACCAAACACCATTCTTCTGGGCTGCACGGAATGGGTTAGAGGCAGTGATAGAAATGTTACTAGGACGGCGCGAGGTCGACCCCGACAAACCAGATAACGTAGGCCGGACACCACTCTTCATTTCTGCTTGTTATGGGCAAGAGGGAGTTGTGAAAATGCTACTCGCACGGGGCGTCAACCCCGACAAACCAAATATCAACGGCCGAACACCACTCTATTCTGCTGCTTGGAATGGGCAAGAGGGAGTGGTCAAAATACTGCTCGAACGGGATGACGTCAACCCCAACACATTGGATAATGATGGCAAAACACCACTTGATCGGGCTAGGGAGGAAGGGGAGCAGGGAGTGATAGCGCTACTCCAGCCTCTAGAATCTGGCGCCTCTAGCTTGTCATAAGGGCCAGGAGCCGTTGCCCTCTCACCGCCCCCAAATCCGGATAATCTGTGTGCTGCCCCGCATGGACGGCAACAGCTCCACAACACCCCTATCGCCATTTCCTCCCCCTCTCACCCCTACCCGACCTTCTCCCGCTATCCAAGTCCCCCCTTGCGCCAATTCCCCGCTTTCCCTTCCTCCTGGAATACGCTTACGACAGAACCCCAGCTAAACATTTCTCTTTTAGTACAAGGAAATACCCGTCCCAACCCTACACAGAGTTTCCTATGTAGTCAAGTCAGGATTTGTCGATTACTGTTTCCAGTCTAGAGTTTGGCGTTGGTGGAGGATTTTCTTGTTGTATTGAGGTAAGCCAGGATGGCTCGAAATTTCCCTCATATTATTTACTATTTTTTGTACTTTTTTTTTCTAGTGTATATTCTCTTCCCATAACGATTGTTTCTTTAATTTTTCACGATTCTCTTTTTTCCTCTTCCCCACCCCATCTGAAGTGTTGGCGCGAGGATTGTTTAGATATAGATAGAGAAAAACATAAAGTTCAAGTATTTCTGACGACTCGTAAAAAGTGATGGAAAGTTATGTATTAGCTGAGGCACAAAATAGTATTGATTTTTTTTCCCACCAAGGACATAGCTCACACCGGGGATCATGCTTACACAGAACTACTCTCCAGTCCCAAATCGGGAAGAGGGCCCACATTTCCTACTCCCACCATCCAGCGAATACCAATGTAAGTTAGTAGGGAGCTTTTAACTCCAAAACAGAAACCCCTTTCCACACCTCCAACATCATAACCTCGAAAAGAATTTCCAATGTAGTCAAAATTTTCATGCAGGCCTTAGATATAAAGGGCCTGCATTATGTATAATTTTGGAGAGTGCGATAGTATGGCACTACAAAGGAGCCAAATTAGACTCGCGATATTTTTCATCTGCGGTTCAGGGAGTTGATTTTGTATTTGGAGACCTGGATTGTATTTTTCTTTTCCCGCTCTTTATTCCATGTCAGTGTGAACTCCCCCGACATTCCCCTCTTATATCTCGATTGATATCTGAAGTGGTCAGGGTTCCAAATGGTCCGACCAAGCCCGCCGAGTGAGAGGATATGCACAGCCCTTTGACACAATTTAGCATCCCCTTTTGCTTTTTACTATCTTTATCACAATATATTATGTTCAAATAAAGATTTTCTTAATTCCACTCATTGTTTCCATGGATTATACTTTAGAATCTCAGGAGAGTCAGCACGGAAATAGTGCCTCCCTTATATCAGGGGCACTGAAAATAGATTCAGAGTATCAAATTTTTTCTCAGCACTAAGCGAGTGATATTACATGACCATTCAATCTTTTATAAGGAGTGGTCTAGGACCAGTCATTAACATCAACCAGGAATGACCAGCCTCTCAGGCTTGACCAATCAGACTATTCTGGGCCCTGGAAGTGGTTTTCTTATATGGCACGGCTAACGGTACATCACCGTAATGTATCGTACTATATGATACCTACCTTATCCAGAGCTGCGTTCGAAGACCAATGAATTGAGTCACGCCGTAGGAGTCGCAATGGGCTCGTTGAATCTCAATGTCGATAATGTTCCTCTAATAAGGAGTGTATATTAATAGCCTGTTGTTAAGGACTGGTTCTTGTAGAAAAGGAGGGTTCCACGGTCCAGTTAATTCACTTTACTCTTCAAGAATACCTCGGGGCTCATCCAGAGCTTTTCGATGTAGCTCACTGGACAGTAACAGCGACTTGCTTGGGCTAGTTGAATTCTCGGTATGCCAAAGCCTTTTCAACCAGTCCCTCTCCCGACCTCGAAGACACACTGCTTCTCGAATATTCTTCTCTGTATTAAGGAGGTTACGCCAAGGATGATCTTTCAGATTGCGCAAAACAGCTCGTGCTAGTGCCACCTGACAACTACGGGAACCGGATACCCACCAAAACCCTCATGCAAGCGCACAAGATGTATCGTCATGCTAGTGATTGCGGTAAAAGTTCCCTGTTTAGTGGTCTACGTTACGCATCATTCTCCGGGATTGTTGAGATGGCTGTTGGCTTGCTAGAGGCGGAACGGTGTGATATCAACCAAACGGATTGTTGTTGTAAATCACCGGCACTCACTCCATTGCCGGCTATCGGCCATCATTCCTACTTCCCCGCTCTTACCAATCACTTTGAAGATTCAAGAAGGTTGTCGGAGGTTTGACCGGAGTCACGCGCTCTTTTCCCATGCATGATGAGGTGTTCATGAAGCGCTAAGAGCGGTGAGGAAAAGAGGGCAGAAGGGGTAGGGGAATGGTGTGAGGGAACATGGAAATGGTGTGGAGACATTGAGGGAACGGAAGGAATAATTGGCATTGAGTTTTTTGTATTTAAATAGCTCCCCTTAGCCCACAAATTGTATGAGGTAGGTCATTGAATTATTCGTTCTCAATTGATATCTATTGTCTCTTTTACTTCACTTGAGCCTCTCGGTTGATAGCGATATTTCGTCTCATAAAATTTCAATTGTGAGAGTAACATCTCGTGTGGGCTTCTTACAATGGGCACGAGGGAGTCGTCAAAATGCTTCTTAGGCGGGACGAAGTCAACCCGACGAACCAGATACCAACGGCCAAACACCGATCTACTGTGCTGCCGGGAGCGGACATGAAGGAGTGGTGAAAATACCGCTCAGATGGAACGAAGTCAATCTCGGCAAACAAGGTACCAAGCTCCCTATCCGCAATTTTCCCCCCCCTACCTTGACGACCTCATCTCAACACCACTGGCTTCTGGTACGAACTTCTATCCCTACACAATTCTCGCCTGAGCTCAGGCTTCGTCAAGGCTTCATGGGCCCCCACACCTCCTCCGCCCACTCATCTCAGCACTCTTCGAGGGCTCCCACGCCGCTCCCCTCCCACAGCCTTCACAATATTCCAGCGTTCCTTAAACAGACAAAGGACCTCATTGGACAGGCCGCGGGCCCCATCCCCTCTCTCACCGATGCTGAACTCGCCTCTCTTACTCCTGGATAAGCAGTACTCATTTCCCTCCTCTCCTCGGCCACTCAAGGCCTAGTCTCGCTCACAGGGCGTTTCAACACCCTAGAAAAATCTCTCGCACCCCTCCTCAATATCCCGGACACAATGGAGGAGCTCTCAGACACCCTCTCCCTTGTCAATGGCAGATCGAGCGAGATGCAGAGAGCCTCGGATGCCACCAACTTCACCGTCGCCGCTCTGGGAAAGGACACCCAGAGCTCGCTTAGAGACATCGCTGCCAGGGTCTCGGCTCAACCTACACCACGCTCCGTCCCCCCCGTGGCCCCCCCGGCCCCCCCGAAG
>QOVD01003211.1:0-18481 GCA_003521225.1 Tuber microsphaerosporum | reverse complement strand
GTGGGATGTTAGTTGGTGCTTTTAGGAGGAGGAGGGGGGAGAACCAAACCTCTATAATCACCGTACCAGCCGTATGCGAAGATCTTCAAAAGGTCAAAGTACTTCTTCCCATCGTCAGTGTTGGCGAGGGTTTGGATGTTGGGCATTTCTAGGAGTTCACTGAAGACGAAGCAGCCCGGTGCCGCAGTTGCCTGCATGACGAGATCAGCGGCTGCTCTGCCGGTGGCAGACTTGGCGAGGAGGATGAAGGGTTGGAGGGAGGTTAGGTATTGTTCGTCCGCCATCTTTGGTTAATTTGCAATAATAGGTGGGCGGTGTTGCGTTGTGGTGTGGGTTCGCGGAGGGTAGATTGTTGATGGATGTGGATGGATGAGTGAATGGTGTGGACTCGGTGAGGAAGTTAGAGCTGGAGTTTGTTGGTGGGGAAGACATGCAGCCTCATGGCACCCAATGATGGATAAGGTTTATCTGTGGTCTCGTGTTGTAATCGCATTGTTCAACTTAGCGATTAGATTAGATTAATCTGTGAAACCAAAATTAGCTTGACTGAACTGAAATGTAATCTGACCTGACTAATTAGGGTCCTCCTTCCTTCTGCTGAATAATATTGAGCTCACATTTCCTTTGTACCGGCATCTCGAGTGCAGGGGCTATTTATGGCCCAAGATCCCAAACGTGTAACAGAACCAACAAGCGATGTACGAACTTGCACTCATATGATACCCGAGTACTTTGCCGGTGATCCCTTTCCTGAAACCCCTTTGACTCAAATTCACGCAGAGTACGGGGGCTACCGGTATCACAGTTTTACAGGCAGTAGTAGATACTAATATGATACAAAGAAAGAAGAAGGCGGCAAAAATAGGCCTCGTGCCCTCTAGCTTTAGGGGTATGTAGCTAGGATAGTTAGTAGTAGGGTACGACAGTACCGCTGGTGGTAGTATAGTTTTGGAGATGGGGGAGGAATCTGGTAATTTCGACCGTCTGCAACGAAGGAGAGCGAGCGAGCGGTTGAGTATAATATGGTTGCAGTGGGTGATATGGTATGATACTGATAGGAAATTGGTAGACCAGGGGAGGGGGATTTCTCTTGTAGAGAAGAGAACCCTCCAACACCAGAGCGTTTCAAGAAGGTATCAAGGTCTTGAGTACTTACAAGCATTTTTGCTAGCTATAGTTAGTTGCTGACGGTTTGGTAATTTACATATAAGTGTTACGTGTGAAGCTATACTCGGAGGGAAAGTGAGTTATATTGAGTTTGTCATTTGGTATTTTCGTGATAATATTATGTTATCGAATTTAAAAGAAGTGTATTGAAAGGGACGGCAAGTGAGTGAGCGAATGAGTACCAGCGGCTTAGGTGCGCTATTGCAAGATTTACCATAGTCCTATCATCATATCCTTGTCCGGCTTGCTTCGCCTGGATTTCTACCCTTTAGACCTATTCTTGTTCTCACACTTCACCTCCTCTCTCTTCCTCTCTCTTCCTCTCTCTTCCCTCGTCCTCTTCTCTCATCTTCCTTGGTAATGGTGGTGGTGGTGGCGTTGTCCTACCCCCAGCCTATATTTCACAAATCCAGTAATCAACTTCTCGGGTCTTGATCCGGAGTGAAGATAATAGATCTTTTGCTCTTTTCTTTTTCAGCTTTGCTGTAGGGCTGGCACCTTTTTTTCTCACCCCGAAATCATCAAGTTATATTCTTAGCCCTTCGGCTCCAGCGCCCCGGTTCCGTTTGCATCCAGCATCCTTTTCTCCGTCCGATTACCTTCCTCCTCCCTTATTCCTCTTCTCCTCCCATACACCCGACATCCCTCTCCCAAAAGATCATCCTTCTCGCCTATCTTACGTATTGGCTGTCCTACATCTCTGTTGAGAGGCAAACTTGGACGATATTTGGGCTTGGGCGTTTGTTGTTGTTGTTGGAAGGGATCTCATCCCGCTCCCCCTTTCTTCTCATTCCCTTCAGATCGCCCTTTAGCACCCGCATTTAGATTTCAGCCCTCTTTTTTTTTCTTTCTTTTTTTTCTTGGCCAGCATGTCGTCTTCGGGGTCGGAGGATGAAATTCCCTTGATGGACTTTGGGGACGATAGAGGGGAAGAGAAGAAACTCGCACAGACCACCGTCGCCGTCAATGGAATGACGTGTGGCGCTTGCACTTCTGCCATTGAAAGTTTGTTATTTCTTACCTCTTGTCAGGGACACTTTTCTGATCTGCGCGTACGGCAACAACTTAGGTGGCTTCACAAATATCGATGGGTTAGAGTCTTTTACCGTAAGTCTGATGACAGAGCGAGCTGTTGCAATCCACGATGTCGCGAAGCTCTCAGCAGAACAGATCGCCGAAATGTGAGTTTTAAACACCAAAGTTACCAACTCCGCGGGGGGGCGGTGTTAACCTGGTATGACAGAATTGAAGACCGTGGTTTCGATGCAACGATTGTTTCTTCCGACATGAAAGGTCGGTCATCGAGGGGCGGGCGGGGGAGGGCGTCGGCCTCTGGGTTGGTCACCACTACGATTGCGGTGGAGGGTATGACTTGTGCATCGTGTTCGAGCTCTATCGAAGGTGCTTTTAAGAATGTGGATGGTGTAAGGAGTATCGCTGTGGATTTGGGTACGGACCGTGCTGTTACTACCCACGACCCGGCAAAGATATCGGCGGAGAAGGTGGCGGAAATCATCGAGGATCGTGGGTTTGATGCGAAGATTGTACGTTCCGAACCTGTTGGAGGATATGGACGACGGAGCATTAGCGATTCGACACCGCATTTGGCTACGACAACGATTGCTGTAGAGGGTATGACTTGTGGTGCTTGTACTGCTGCTATTGAGGGGGGTTTTAAGGACGTTGCTGGGATTGGGAGCTTCACGGTCAGCTTAATAATGGAGAGGGCGGTAGTGATTCACGATCCCGATGTTATTTCCGCGGAAAAGATTGCGGAAATGTAAGCTATCTTATTGAACGATGCTTGGAGTCGGAAGGGCTAATTATTTTTAGAATCGACGATCGAGGATTCGATGCCAAAGTCATATCAACGGACCTCCAGTGCAGTGAAGATCGAGATGCAAAAGAAGATACCATAATATTCAAGATTTTCGGCCTAAACTCGGAGGAGGATGCCATAAAGCTCGAGAACTCTTTCCGAACCTGTGAGGGGGTTATCGATGCTGTTGTGACATTACCTGATGCAAAGGCTGTAATCGGGTACTATCCGTCGAAAACTGGGGTTCGTAACCTTGTTGACATCGCCGAGTCATTGGATATGAACGTCCTCCTAGCAGATATGGAAGACAATAACGCTCAGCTAGAATCCCTGGCAAAAACAAAGGAGATCAAGCAATGGCAGAACGCGTTCTGGTTTTCGCTCTATTTTGCCGTTCCGGTGTTTTTGATATCCATGATAATTCCGATGTGGTTCAAGGGACTCGATAAGTACATCGGCCAGCTCCGTATAATACCGGGACTTTACCTGGGTGACGTTGTCTGTTTGCTGTTAACCATCCCAGTGCAATTTGGGATCGGGTTAAGGTTTTATCGGAGTGCTTTTAAGAGTCTTAAGCACGGAAGCGCTACCATGGACGTTTTGGTGGTTCTCGGAACTTCGGCGGCTTTCTTTTTTTCGATTGTAGCTATGCTCATGTCTATCGTGTGTTCTCCTCATACCAAGCCTAGCACTGTGTTCGACACTTCTACTATGTTGATTACGTTTATTTCTCTAGGAAGGTATATTGAGAACAGAGCGAAGGGTCAGACTTCAAAAGCTTTGTCAAGGCTGATGTCCCTCGCCCCTTCAATGGCAACAATATATGTCGACCCGGAGAAGGCAGGATTGAGCATGGAGAGCGACGGTAACGCGGGCGAGGAGAGGACTATCCCAACGGAACTTATTCAGGTCAACGACATCGTGATTGTCCGTCCAGGGGATAAAATACCTGCTGATGGAACTGTCGTCGCGGGAGAAAGCTACGTTGACGAGAGCATGGTCACCGGAGAAGTCATGCCGATCCTCAAACGCAAGGGAGCACTATTGATTGGCGGAACAGTCAATAGCGCAGGTCGTCTTGACTTCCGGGTCACTAGAGCCGGAAGGGATACTCAACTGAGCCAAATTGTCAAGCTCGTCCAAGAGGCCCAAACTTCCCGAGCACCTATTCAACGAATGGCTGATATCCTCGCTGGGTACTTCGTCCCTAGCGTCGTCGCCTTAGGATTAATCACCTTCGTTGGTTGGATGGTCCTTAGTCATGTCCTCAAGAACCCCCCGGCAATCTTCTCAAAGGAAGCTAGCGGGGGACCATTCATGGTCTGCTTGAAGCTCTGCATTAGCGTCATCGTATTCGCCTGTCCATGTGCCCTCGGCCTGTCCACGCCTACCGCAGTGATGGTAGGCACAGGCGTCGGGGCAGAGCAAGGTATTCTCGTCAAGGGTGGTGTAGCACTCGAAACTGCGACGAAAATCACGCAAGTCGTCCTAGATAAAACTGGAACGATAACAATTGGACGAATGACCGTTGCCGTGAGCAAGCAGTCCACAGCATGGGAATCTACCGAACAGAAATCCCGCCTCTGGTGGTTACTCATCGGCATTACTGAATCCGGTAGCGAACATCCTGTTGGTAGGGCTATTACCACTGCTGCTAGAGAGCACTTGGATCTAGGCGTAGACGGGGTTCTTGACGGGTCTATCACGGAGTTCAAAGCTGCTGTCGGCCGCGGGGTTCAAGCGAATGTTAAGCCGGCCGCTGAGCCGAGAGTTTACAAAGTTCTCATTGGAAACACCAAATTTCTCAACGAAAGCAGCATCGAGATCCCCGAAGAGGCGATCAACGAAGCGAAGGGCGTAAGCCTCGCAGGTCAAGCTAGAAATGCCGATGGGAATACATACGTCTTTGTTGCAATCGATGGAGAATACGCAGGATTGGTAGCACTAAGTGACGAATTGAAGCCAGACGCTAAATACGCTGTCGAGGCGTTACGTAGGTTGGGTGTCAAAATCGCGATGGTTAGTCTCTTCTCCCCTTCTTCTGGCCACCCACATCATGCTAACTCCGCGAACAGGTGACCGGCGACCAAGAAGCACCCGCCCAGCAAGTCGCTAAACAAGTTGGCATACCCCTCTCAATGGTCTACTCCTCTGTTTCCCCGGATGGAAAGCAAAAGATAATAAAATCACTCCAAGCATCCGGCGAAATCGTAGCCATGGTCGGCGATGGCATAAACGACTCTCCAGCGCTCGCGACTGCGAACGTCGGAATCGCAATGTCCTCGGGCACAGACGTGGCAATGGAAGCCGCCGACATCGTCCTCATGCGACCCCAATCCCTCCTGGACATTCCGGCAGCCTTACACCTCGCCAAGACCATCTTTGGCAGGATAAAGCTGAACCTGCTCTGGGCTTGCCTCTATAATATCCTGGGTTTACCGTTCGCTATGGGGTTGTTCTTGCCGCTGGGGCTGCACTTGCATCCCATGGCGGCGGGCGCTGCCATGGCGGCTAGCAGCGTTTCCGTCGTGTGCTCTAGTCTGCTACTGAAGTTTTGGAGAAGGCCGGTTTGGATGACGGTTGATGGGATGAAGGCTGAGGAAGCGAGCGGCCTGGACACGTCCGGGAGTCCGGGCATGGGTTGGCAGAGCAGGTGGGTGAGATGGAGAATCGGAAGAAGGGCTGGAGATGGGTATGCTCCCATTGGTACAGAAGAAGTGTAAATGTCCGCCGGCGGGCGAGCCGGAGAGTATATATATAATATTTCCTAAAACCAACGTTTAGCTATACGCGCTTATTTTTTCCCCCTGTTTTTCAATGCTTTTTTCTTTTTTTTCTTCCTGTTGGCTAGGCTTTCTTATTTTACTGTATGATAGGGGAGGGTTGCTTGGTAATGCAGGTTCTGGGTGAATGATATAGCAATTACTCGCTCACCCCTTACGCCATCTTGAGAGAATTAATCGCATTGCATGTCGTCGTTGCAATTAGTTCGTGCTATGAGCCGAGATAGGACATCGTGAGCGGGTTTGCGCCTGTTTTGAACTAGGATGCAATGGGTTCAACACCTCGCTTTACCTAGATAGGTGGTAACGAGTGAGATAATATGCACGAGTGATTTTCTGTGTATCTGCTTCATGACTCCCGGTGCCCTGAACGATACTACAGGTATACTTATAAATATACGGGTTGGTGTCTCTCTGAGTCCTCTCTAGTCTTACTGTTGGAAATCGTGCTTGGGCTCTCCTAATTGCTACCATCTCGAGTAACACCCTATGACTGCTTGCGTCATCCACTTGTGCATAAGCCTATCTAGGGGCGTCGCTTCCTCCCCCTCTCTTCTTATCGTAGCCCTTTCCTTTCTTTCAATTAACAACATTAAACACCTGCTCGCTTAGGTCTCTCTGCTTCCCCCGGTCGTGATATTCTACTTCCCAACAGGTTATCAGCTCGGGATTGCGGCAATGGCTTCCACTGTGCTCAAGCAAGCACTCTTATTATAAAAGCCGGACACAATTCACTGGGTGGGGTGGTGGCAAGAACAAAAATTATTGATACTCGTACGCACTGCCCTTCATTTGGGGGTGCTATGGGTTTGTTTGTTACTATAATATCTTGGACTGCCTATCTGGAACATACAACTATGTTAAAATCCTTCCCTGCGCGTGGCCGAACGGGGCAAAAAAAAGAAAAAGAGCAGACCATTTTCTCATCGCTGGTTTTTTTTTCTGTTTTAACCATCTTTTCGAAAACAGGGGGATTTCGGTGCTGGTAAACAGTGACAAACACTTGTAGATTCGTTTGTTGGGGATATATAGCTGCTGGTCCTCGCGGGGGAGGGCTTGAGGCGACTACGAAGCCTTCGGCACTTCCTCATTCTCACCAGAATCACTAATTCCTCTCACGCTTATCAGTACCTCGTATCCGACACTCTTCGACCTTGTATCTTAGTGAAATCTTATACAAATCCTTCCGCTCGCCCTTGTGGCAGCCCAACGCAGATTTTTCCTTGCTACCATACCCCTCTCGCCCCGGTTTCTCCGAATCCAAGACTAGCGCGTTGGCAGTTACTTGGGACGCTGCAGTAAAAGCCACAATAATCGCCAGTGGCGCTAGGACGTTTAAGTTACCTCCTCGTAAGGCCTATTATACTGGTAATATTTTTCTTTTCATCCCCCCCAAACTAAGGGCTCATATATAGAATCTCCCTTCTCGCTGTGTTTTCTCCCCTTGATCCAAAGGGGGGAAATTCTCGACGTCTCAGAGTCAGTTGTTATTCTTAATTAGTTATCCCGGTTTTTATGATATTGGTGTGTATATATTCTCCTTTCTCGAGGTTATGTTTTCTTCCTTCCTTCAAGCTAGCGTCGGTCTTTCCGACAGCCTCTCATTCACGGGGGAGTAGTCTAGCTGGTACTGTATCTGGGAATTGATGACTCTTATATATGTATCTTAACCTATAGCTCCCGGAGACGTCCCCTTCGCTATTATAGATATAGTTGCTATTCATTTACCCCCCCCCCTCCAAACTCCGTAAATCCTATTGAACAACCAGCGACAAACCCCTTGCAAAATCGAGAATTCATCGACTACCGGTACTGTAAGAACTCGAATAATTGAACCTCGCGCCAAGACGTCCGAAATTCCCTCTCTTGGATAGAGGGGGGGGCGAGCACATAGCTGAAACTGACCCCCTCAGCCTAGGCTTAAGACAGGGAGAAGGAAAAAGAAAAAAAGTGCGAGACTCCAACGTCCTAGGGTGGTTCAACCATTCGAGTTCTTGCGGTAACTTATCTCTCTTCGGCCCTTGGGAACCCCCCTGATCAGTTAGCTGTGTCTAGCTCCCCATTGGTGCTGGGCTGGGCCTTCGATGGATTTCCTGATAATAATACTGTGGCTCGGGGGTTATCTGGGGATGTACGTAAGAATTAGTTGGTGTGCTAATGCTCCTTGCCAACAATTTATGTTTTGTGGAGATTAGTGGGAAGGGTTTCTGCTATTTCTCAGAGCACAGGGGTATAACAGTTTGCACTAGCGCTGTGTTTGTATTTCAATAATATATTTTGTTCACAACGAATCGAGTTAGCGGAAAATATTCAAACGTTCAAGGCGTCTATTTTCTCTAGGCGGGTAGGTGACTAGATAGCTAAAGCAATCAATACCACAATCTCCGAATACTCACCTACAGGATATAGGGTATTCTAATTCGTAAAAGTACACCTCTATGATACTCGAGCTCGCACAAAAGAAAAGAATTACAGCTCCACCTCCTCTTCATATCTCCACTTCTGCATAGTACAAGAAAGCCTCACGTCCCACCACGTTCCCTCAACCTCAAGTGCGGCCTCAACACCTTCCCAGAACCTCTCGTCATTAGCGAATTCGCGTTCAACACTGCTCATCCGCACCCCTTTACCGGGAGACCGGGGGTTCAGGGGTGTCTCGTGTAGTGGGTTTTCAGTTTTAATTCTCTTTGCTGGCCAGGTAGGCGGTGATGGTGATGCATGTGGTTCGCGCTTGATTTGTTTGGGAGTTGGACTGCCTGGTGGCGAGGACATAACTGGGGCTACGAGTGCAATGTCTGATAGTCTCTTCGGGGTTTTCGGTGCGGTTACTGGCGATGTAGCAGGTGTATTGCTTGCTGTCGATGAGGCCATTGCTCTCGCTTGTGCCCACCACTGGTCTTCTGTGTTTTTCGAGCCTTCTGTTGCCGTTTCTTCCGATTGGTGCTGCCGAGAGTTTATCTCGATTTGCTCAAGTTGGCTTCTAGCTAGATTTCTTTGGGATTCTAACTCTCGCTCGAGTCGTTCTTCCTCTAGCTGTTCTTGCGCCATGTGTTCTTCCCTCAAACGCTGCCGCATGTCATTATCATGGACAAATTCGTCACCAGTACATAAATCGCCGAATAATGTTTTTACACTCTTCTCTTCGTCCCAGGTTGCTTCGTTGACAACGCAAGGGTATATATCCCTTGGCCTGAAAGCAGACACCAAACTGCGTAGCTCCGAGTACGAAGAGTGACGCGAAAAGGGGAAGGTGATCGCATTCGGGAGGATTTCACCGTTTTCCGCAACTATTCCTTCTCCGCCGCTGCTCGCGGGGGCAGGGATGAGGATCTGGGAATCGGTTTCCTGGCTCTTCCGTTGACTGAATATACTCGCTGCTTCGGATAACAGCCCTAGGAGTTTGGGTGCTGTCAGGTCATCCCGCTCGGTACCTTTCTGGAGAGACAGCGAGAGCACCTCTTTCATGGATGTCCTTGCTTCCTTCAAAAGATCCCTGACGCTCTCGGGAACTTCCGGCCCCATCACCTCAAGGATCTGCTTCAGATGCTCGTCCCGCAGTTCTAGATCATCCTGGCTTTCCACTAAAACAGTGTCAGTTACGCAGATCTGCAAAGTGGGTTCCGGGGTAGCCCTACAATCACCGTTCCCGAGGCCGGCTTCGTGAACATCAAATGATCCCACCCTTGTAATGACTGGTTTTATCCAAACAACGTTCTTCTTTCCCTCAAGCCCCTCGCATCCAACCCTCTTTTCACACGAATGAAATCGGGCCTCTATATTCGAGGTGGTGCACCCAAGTACTTTCGAGTTGCCAAATTCGAAGCCACTGAGGAATGGACCGTGAACGTACTTGTCAGGACTCCTTATAAAGTGAAAGAGCCGGCGATGGTAGTTACTAAGATGTATCTGATCAATTAGCCCTACTCTAGGCTTGAGAGCTAATCATACTTTAGCATCAAACGCTGAGGCCAAGGCCACCCAGACTTCCTCATAGCCAAATGTCCATGTGTTCAGATGGAATATCGT
This sequence comes from Tuber microsphaerosporum, assembly GCA_003521225.1. Lineage (NCBI taxonomy): Eukaryota > Fungi > Ascomycota > Pezizomycetes > Pezizales > Tuberaceae > Tuber > Tuber microsphaerosporum. The sequence continues at coordinate 8,686 of QOVD01003211.1, read as the reverse complement.
ATCCTGAGGGTACTTTCGGACTTGGCTGAGAAGCTCATGGATTCCATCTTGCTTAGAACAAAATACTTCATGGATCTTGCTTCTACCAGCGAACGATGTATCTAGGTATATTTTGTCTAGAGTTTTCAAGCCCACAGCGTATGGGACCAATACTGGGTGTCTCCTAAGATTATCAACCCACCATTTCTCTGCTGTTCCCGGAATGGTTAGAAACTCACTATCTCCCCAAGTTGTTTACGGCTCACCTCTTATGTCGCCAGTGTATAGAATCGCTTTGCCACCTCCTTCTATTAAAAACATGACGGCACCAGGGCAATGGTTCGCCTAGACCTTTTTAGCTTCCTCTGATATAATATTAGAGAGAATCTCACATCGAACAAGGTCACACGTAAACTCTTTCCACTCCCTATCTCAACCATGGTCGGGGTCTCCAGCGGGATAACTTTCTGACACTTGCATTAGTAAGCAATTTGCCAGATGTTATGACTCATACTCACGAGCTTCTTCTCTTTCTCCGCATAAAGGCACTGTCGCGCTTCAAGAACGCCTTTTGCAAGGTTAAAACGGTGTAATCGTCTTTCTAGTTTTATTAACAACTAAAGCTAGCGCATAAGCACCTGATCATTTGATGGCTAACTGCATTTACTGCCCTACCTCCTTCGTAGCCGCTGAGCAATGGATGAAAGGGCCTCCGTAGAACCCTTCCAAACCTTGCAGATGATCGCTAATGGATAGAATAACTGTTAGATCAGAGTACTTTCATAATTCTACCTCGCTTTAATTTACAAACCTGTGGATATGTGTCAGAAAGCAAGCTAGAGGTGGACGCGCACCCGGGTCATTACTCCGACGAAAATAATCAACTAATGGCATTGGGATCAGTTCCACGAGGGGAGACAGCGGCAATGGACGTATCATACTTCTTATATCCGGAAACTCTGTAAGCAAGACTGTTAGCTCGATCATTGAAGGGTAAATAGGGGGGATGAACCCGTGACGATTCCTTTGAAAGTGGACTACAACATCTTTTGTAAGTACATCCCTATCAAAAGTACAACTTGTCGGAACTACTCACCATTATGGACTTGTTATCGAATTTATCGAATAATATTAAAATAACAGGAGGCTTTTTGAGCTGGGTATTGGGATGAGGGTAAAGCAGAGCTTCAGATCGACTCTGGACCTGAGATTCTCGCCAAGCCTGGAGCCAAGACTATCATGAGATAAACCAAGCTACATGGGGCAGAGGTCGGTGTGAGGTAAAAGCTCGGCTTGCCGGTCGGAGCAACCAGCAAGTGGTCTGGGTCCTCTGGGTCAACCCGTCCTCTGCTGCCATAGTCTGGGGTTTATGCACCTTAAGGTTTATAGTACTCGAGCACAATACCACTAAGTTTTCTAGAAAACTAACGCAGCGAGTTATCAGCACACAGCAGGTGTTGCCCATTTTTAGCAGATTAGTGTGCTTTCTCGAGCCTTTGGGGGCGGTTAGGCATCAGTTGGGAGGAGCTTTGCAATGTCTCAATGACATTAGCCATCTTGTTTGAGTGTGCTTTGATGACAACGAGCGCTTCCCGCCCAATACAGTGCGAGTAGTTACCGGGACCGTTTTTGGCTCGATAATTCATTTGTGCCCAAATATAGCACCCTGCCAGTACCGGTACCGTAATCAGAGGTTTAAAAGAGGCATAATAGCCATGCCACACGTGGGGGACGAATCCCTCAATATGACAAGTATTTTCTCGGGGAAGCGAGATCAATCGACTACATAGGGTAATATTTGGGATCTCTTTAGTTATCTGTTGTCCCAACATACAGTCCCTAGGCAAAAGTGTTCGTGAAAATGTGAGATATCTGACCAAGCGAATTCACGAACACTTTTGCCTAGGGACTGTACTCTAGGACTCCCGAGTCTGAAGTTGCCCCAAGGCCAAGTGTTTTGGGGGACAGCAACTAAAAGGAACCTGTCGATCACTACCGTATTATCTCGTATTATCCGGTTTTGCGCCAAGACCTGGCGTCACTTAAGGTTGGACAATGCATGGAGTCAGAAACCGGCCCTTTCAATACACCCAATTAACATGGCAACCACTGGCTGGTTATAGGTGTCCAGTAATCCAACATTCAGTGGGTGGATCTTGTTTGATCACCATCTCAACCCCTGCAAATGAGTGATTGCGACACACTCAGCCGCAGTGTTGCAGACACCTAAAACCGCCTTCTAATTACTGCGTTAAGTGGGCATAATGAAAGGCCGATTTATGACTCCATGCACCGTCCAACCTTAAGCGACACCCGGTCTTGGCGGAAAACCGGACAATACGAGATAATACTGTACTAAAAATTCCTAATTACCGGGTTGAACATTTGTGAACATCCTTCCCTAAAGGAGGGTATCGCTAATGAGATGATGCCTGGTCATTGTCTCTGATCAAGCATTGGGGAGAGCTTCTGGCTTGGCATGGAGGGGAGAAGGAGATGGAACTTGCCGAACCCTTTGCGCAGGGGCAAACCGATCCAACAGATCTGTTTTTTCTTCTTCCTCTATTCCTCCACTATCCCCCCTCCTCAACATCCCCACCCCACCTTCTCCCTCCTAGGTCAATTCACTCAGCATTAAAAATGGCCTCTTTTTCTTTATAAACCTATGTTTCCTCTCCTATAGCCTACCTTCCTTCGCTTCACTCTTCATTAGAAACAGAGCCTCCTATCATTTTACCTCCTACCTTCCCTTATCCATCCCCCCACTCGAGTAGATTCGTCCTCTAAAACACAGCACAACGCTTCATTCCAACCCAACTTCACCGCCTAGGAGTTCTCTCCAGTTGTAGTGTATTCTACACTCTGTGGGTTTAGGGCTCGAGTCACTCTGGTTTGCGGTCTTGGTAAATTTCCCCAGCAATCACGGATACTATGTTATTTCCCCACTCTAGAAATTGGATAACATTGACACATCGCTCTATCAGCTCCCACAAAAAATAACAAAAAAGGAGATAAAACAAGCCAAAGCTGCTTCTCTCTCTACACGAGATCATCCTTCTTCTGATTTCCTCCGATCATCCAATCCAACACACAAGAAAGCAAACCATTAACAAACAACCCGATAGTATAATACATCGCAATGAAGAAGCAACCGATCCCTCAAATTCTTTATAAATTCCTCTTTCCAACACCAGGGCCTAAGGACCCTGCTACATTCGATCAATTTGTCAACGAAGTTCTCGATCCCGAGATCCGCGCTGAAATAGCAGAGTGGTATAACTGCCACACCTCCGAAGAACTCGAAGAAGTCTATCCCGGTTGGGATTACGCCGACCGCAATGTTCGTATGAGGCTCAGCAGATACAAGGGTCATAATAGACTCTTCAAGGCATTCGACAAGTTAGGCCTGAGTGCACACGAGATAAATAGCGTCGTTACTTGGCATGGGACTAGGTGGGAATTGGAGGACTGGGAGGCTGAAACCGGTTCAACTAGGGAGAGAGACCCTTCCATTTACGATGAAGCTTCTATTTACGATGAAGTAGAAGATTACGATTATGGCGATGAAGAGGATGAGGATGAGGATGAGGAAGATGGCGGGGAAGTGGGAGCAGCTGCAGAAAGAAGGGAGAGAGCTACTCAGGACAGCGTCACCAATGCCAGCCACCGTTCCACCTCGGGCCCCCCATCGGCCAGCCGTGGGAATAGGGTATTCATGATGCTCAACGGCGCTAGCTAGACTTCAAAAGGTCAATAAGGCTTAAATGTCTAATAATTAGGAATCTGGGGGAGTCAAAAATACCTAATAAAAAGTAAAGAATAAGGAAAAGAAGAGGGGAAAAGTTGGGGAGGGAGAAAGCACTCCCGGGGTAGATGAAAATGGAGGCAAGAAGCTATAATTCGCCTCATTCAGGGATGTTTGCTCTACTCTTTCGTTTGGAGATTCCCGTTTGTTTGATTTCTTTTCGGCGCTTTCACTCAATTGTCTTCTAGGAATTTTGTTTGCTTGCTTGCTCCATTCCTCAATTACTTTTTGTCCCCAATCTTCCATCCTCACTATTGCCTGTCCCTTTTTTTCTTTTCCGCAAAGGCCCTAGTTAATCAGTTACTCGGTGGGGGCAGCTATTTCTTTTCTTTTCCCTTCCTTCTACCCTGGGATAGATAGCTCAACGCTTGAAGCTTTAGTATGTTTTTTTTCATGGCGTCCAAAAATATACCCCCACCCCCCATTTCGTTCTTCGTAATTCATGTTGAATCCTCCTTCCCCCTACCTCTCTTCGTTTCAATGAGTTTATTATCTACTTAGCTCGCATCTAGACTTCTTCACTTCAATCTTCACCTTGCTTTCCCCTCTTTTTCTCTTTTTTCCTTCCGCTTCTCGTCGTTTTAACAGGAGCAGATTGCTGACTGGTTGATTTGTGTAACTTGCATACTTATTCGCATACATGGCGTATTATTCACATAGATAACACATCCCCCTGGGGGGTTTTCCTATAGTTTTATTCTTTTTCTATTTGCTTTGTTTTTCCTTTATACTTTTGGTGCCTGGGGAAAAATCGAGGTGGATTTTAGCGAGTGATGGACTGTGAATAGGAGTGTCAAGAAAATCTTCCCCTACAGGAACTAGGAGATTGAAGACATATTATATATATAGCCTTCCCAAATAAGGCTATATAGGGCGAATTGGCCCTGCCGGTTTGACACGAGCTGGCATAATCTGACCCTGGATGATACAATACTGCCGGGTCTGCGATTCTAGGGGTGATAGTATCGGTTCCTGGGCTTACTTGGGGGATTATAACATTTGTACCATATTCAATTTCCGCAATCTAACGGGCTACCCGGTTACCTATCATCTTTATTAGCTTCATTTTGTATGCGATGAACTTGAACCAGCTTATTCCAGTAATTTCTCAGGGGAAACGAGATCAATCGACTACATAGGTTAATATTCGGGATCTCTTTAGTTATCTGTTGTCACAACATACCCTAGGACTCCCAAGTCTGGAGAAGTTGCCCCAAGGCCAATTGTTTGGGGGATTTTAGATTTCGCCAGATTTTGTTTTACAAATGAGGACAGCAACTACTCGAGTAAAAGGAACTTGTTGATCACTGCTAAAACTTCCTACCGGGTTGAACATTTATGACCATCCTTCTCTAAAGGAGGGCATCGCTAATGACATGATGCCTGGTCATTGTCTCTGATCGAGCATCAGGGAGAGCTTCTGGCTTGGCATGGAGGGGAGAAGGAGGTGGAACTTGCCAAACCCTTTGCGCAGGAGTAAACCGATCCAACAGATCTGTTTTTTCTTCTTCCTCCTCTATTCCTCCACTATCCCCCCTCCTCAACACTCCCACCCCACCTTCTCCCTCCTAGGTCAATTCACTCAGCATTAAAAATGGCCTCTTTTTCTTTATAAACCTATGTTTCCTCTCCTATAGCCTACCTTCCTTCGCTTCACTCTTCATTAGAAACAGAGCCTCCTATCATTTTACCTCCTACCTTCCCTTATCCATCCCCCCACTCGAGTAGATTCGTCCTCTAAAACACAGCACAACGCTTCATTCCAACCCAACTTCACCGCCTAGGAGTTCTCTCCAGTTGTAGTGTATTCTACACTCTGTGGGTTTAGGGCTCGAGTCACTCTGGTTTGCGGTCTTGGTAAATTTCCCCAGCAATCACGGATACTATGTTATTTCCCCACTCTAGAAATTGGATAACATTGACACATCGCTCTATCAGCTCCCACAAAAAATAACATAAAAAAGGAGATAAAACAAGCCAAAGCTGCTTCTCTCTCTACACGAGATCATCCTTCTCCTGTATGCCAAGGTGAGTCGAATCATATAGTGACAGAAAACAATCAGTTGGTCAACCATTTTTTGACAGGCCACCGAGATGTTTAGAAACCGGTTTATGTTCCCCAGTCGTGTACCGGTAACTGCGATACGTTACTACTCCCCGGCTCCCCCTCGGGCAAAGGTGCAGAACACTACCTACATTTTGTCTTGTTTACCTTTGTTTGCTAACTTCATAATAATTATCTAGACAGTGTCTGGTCTCATCTACTGTGATGCCAGTGTCAATGGCACTGCTAATCAAAAGCAGGAGCTCGTGGCAGCGAGGGTTTGTTTGACAACAGCTGCTCGATCGATATTTCCGTTCAAAGTCAAAACTTATGGGAAGTTGAAAACGGTCTATGCAAACGAACCTGGCAGTTCGCTACTTTTCTCTCTGCAAGGAATGGCATTCGAGATCGATGCGTTGCGCAGGAAGACCGAAGAGCAGTCTTCTGAGTCACAAAAGAAAATGGAAGGGCTCGAAGCCGAGTTCATGAAGAAGACCGAAGCACTACAGGAGGAAATAAGCATCTTACGTCCGTTAAAAGGGATCGCAGTAGATATCCGTAAACGCTTCTATGCAACGTTTCGGCGGAGAGTAAAGCAGAAAGAGATCGGGGACAAATTAACCATTCTGTCGGGAAACATCAGGGCACACTATAGGGATGTGTGCTCTGATGTCTGCTTATTCAGGAACAAGTTAATTGACTGATGATTCTTTTACTACCTTATATGGTCTGCAGTGGCGTGAGGCGGGAGAGCTTCTTGGTATACCGTAAAAACTCAAATAAACGAAGCTGTGCTATGTATTTGGGAATTCCCTACTCTGGAAGAGGGGCGAAAAACACAGCAAAAAAAGAGCTGCTCAGCCCCTCTGACAGACAAAAAAACAAAAAAGCACCAGACCTTACCAGAGAAGGCAAACCCAACGACATAGCACACCTCTCGTTTATTTGAGTTTTTACGGTACTTCTTGATTCTATCGCTATTTCAATTTCTAACATAGAATTCCTTTAGTTTACGAACACCTTGCATATGCGATGAATAAGCGTGCAACGGCACTCGCGAATTGCTCCAAATGGGACTTCGAGGAGGATTTCCGCAAGCTCATTCAACGGACTAAAAATGCTACTCCGACGGAACTGGAGGAAATTAAAAACGATGTGGATGGGAAGAAGGTGGACTACAAACGCCTGTTTTTAAACATTAAAGATAGTAAGTAATTAGAGTGAGGGGCGCGGCAGGTTGGGATTGGCTGGTGTTGGAAATGCTTTCTCCACTCTATTAATGCAACGTTCATAAACCATTTTAACATCTACATGGATTAGTAGAGTCATCCGTGTATTCCCCAGAACGCTTTGCACAAGTAACTTTTATAAACTGTGAAATGAGTCGCCACAACTCCGAAAGCCTGATATCTATCATGCCAACCATACGCCATCCGTCCCAAAACCCAGACTTATCATTACACCCCACCTCAGCCCCACGCTTATTGCCGAGCGTCCAGCATTTTAATCGCCTCGTCGTGCTGGCTAAGCAATTTCCTAGCATAACTGTGACTCGGACGTTAGCCACTGTACCAAAAAAAGGGTAAAGCTAACATACTCATTCTCCCCCCCCCTAATCCTCTCCCTCCCACGATTCAGCCTCTCAATACCCTTCCGAATGCTCTCAACATGAACCTCCAACGGAATCTCCAGCGGAATCCCCCCAACAGCTTCCCCCTCGCCCTGCGCGTCGCGGAGCATAACCGGCTGCGCGACTCTATCCCTAAGGTCCTCTAAATCCGACTGCATTTGTTGCAGCCGTATCAGCGATGCAGACACGTGCGCCAGTGCCCTACTCCTGTAGGTGGCGATGTTGGCAAGTAGACTCCGGTGGGAGGAAAAGTTGGCGAGTTTACGGCGATTGCCGCCAAGTAACGACCACAGCTCTGCGAGGACTTCCTGGTGTTTCTCCTGGATGACTGAATCCTCACGCGAGGCCATGTCTTGGATTGTTGAGAGGCGGTTTTCCAGGTCATCCAGGTCGCGCAGGACCAGCTCTGCCTCGAGGATTAGGCGTTGGATTGAGGTGTCCATTGCGGCAGATGCTTGAAGGAAGGTTTTTAGGATTGAGGATTCCGTCTTTTGTGGGTCGAGCGAGATTATGAGGTGGAGCGGTGCTAGGACGATCCTTGATACTGCGCTAGCGATGGGGTTGGGGTTGGGTAGCTGGGCGTTTTCTAATGACCGTATGGCGAATTCATCCATTGCTAAGAGGCTGTCCAGGACTCCGTTCACCTTGGAGCCGAAGCGGGTGAGGCCACGGGATGCCTGCTTAGCCGTCTGAACGAAGTCATCTAGTCTTTCTGATAGCTCGTCCCTATTAACTAGCTTACTCACACGCACGAGCATGCTCAGGTCCCGCACAGCAGCTTCAGAGTTCTTGAGGTCTAAAGCCATACTATTGCCCCCCGCACTATTCTCGAGAATGTCTTCGAAGCTGGCTTGCAGGTTTATCAGTCTTGGAAAGTCAGTTTGCGAGGTAGGGTTCTCGTCGTTGCCACTGCCGGTGCCGGTGCTGGCAAAGTTGCAGATGGGCACGTTCAGGAGCGACACCCCCGGCATCGCGCATATAGGTGACAGTAGCCGGTACAAACTCTGCGCCGCAAGTTGAAAAGCGTAGCATAGCACCACTACGAAGAGGTATATATAAAAGAGATATATGAGTGGCCTCTTCAACAATCCCAATCCCGTAAACACTACCTCGGAAAGGAATCCCAGCAATGACCCAGCAGTGCGGAAGATATTCTGAGGCGCGTCCTTGAAGTCACCGAGTTCAAAGGGAAGCGGTTCTGGGGGGTTAATGGTTGGCGGCTCGGGAG
>QOVD01003204.1:0-11853 GCA_003521225.1 Tuber microsphaerosporum | reverse complement strand
CCCCCATGCACCCCCCCGGGTCTTCTAATCAACTTGAGGAACTCCCCTCAGCATCCGTTCTTCCATCCATGTCCACATCCGACCCCGCCCCCCCGAAGCCTCCAAGGCTCCGGAAACGTTGTCTTAGAGCCATCCGGAAGCTTTTCCGCCGTTGTAAACCCAAGCACCGCCCTTCATCCTAAAATCATTGATAATGCCCTTCGTCCGCATTACTGACCATTTCGGAATTTGCCATACGATTACTATACAAGCACACACCTACTTCCTCAACCCGCCCCTCCCCATCCCCACCAGCCAATCGGACATAGTATCCACTTGTGCCGCACAAAAGTCGGTTCCCGGCCCCATAGAGGCATTCAACCCCGTGGTTGAGAGATGTTTGTCCATGTTTTTCGGGTCGAGAGGCTTTTTTTTGTGTGTACGCCTTTCCACATAAGAGATTAAAATCACCTCAGGTTTCTAGTATGATCGTGCTATAGTTTCTTCCTTCCTTTCTTTGCTTCCTTTTCCCTTTTTTTTTTAGTTATCTTTACATCAAACTTGGGGTTGGCGGTTGGGGATATATTGTATAATTTAACTGTTAGGAATAGTGGCGGGTAATTTAATATGTATTATACTAGTATCGGTAATGCTGTTTTCTTTCTTTTTTCATGTCTATTTTTGGGGGGATCGAAGAGGGTACGTTCAATTTGTTCAAATTTAGATCAGGGGAGTCTTGTGGACCTACCGGTATATATATTGCTTGTACTATCAGTTCCTGTTTTCCTTTTATCGATATAAATTATAATACCATCAGGCCTCTGAAGTTTTGGTCAGCACTTTTTGTTGAACATCACTGGCGATCACTCTGTACAAGAAAGGATTTTCTTTTATACCTTTCCTATTGTGTCGCTCATTTATTTCTAGTATTGTTTGTCAGTCATTACCAACAAAGGAGGAAGCAAACGGGTACCTGGTTTGTATCGTTTATATGAGGACTCGTATACATGGCCAGGTATGTTTGGTAGGAAAAGCGGAGGAACAATCGGAATACTCAGCGCAGATAGGACCAGAACTCCTTGGTGTATGTAGGTACCCGGAAAGATTCCTACTGGTTAGCAAATTGGATGACGCACTTTGTATTCTCTGTATAGACCTCCTGTTCCACATTAGATTATTTAGATAGAAGAATAAGCAAGCCAGATACGAATCCTAAGAATATACAGTTCTTTCCTCCTTGTCTTCACCTTCGTTCCCGCCTCTACTCTTTTATCTTTCCGCAATAGGCCACTCATAACAACACTTTTTACACCAAAATTTGTGAAAAGCAGAAATTTTTGTTGTGATAGCTCCCGACTCTGCTACGATCTCGAAAATGAGATAGGCTCTGACATCAACTATGAACCCACTTCATCCTCAGCAGGCTCAGAGAGGAGACAAAAAGAATCAAAGTTGGGCTTATTATTCCCAATCATATTACTAGTTGAGAAAGTGACTTAAGGTCTTGTGTAGAGTATAAAAATAGCTATAGCTGAACGGCGAAAACGGCGGGCGATAAAACTTCGAATAGGCGAGTGACTGGTGATGAAACGAGACACCAAGATTAAAGCAACGCTAAAAGACAGATCGCGCAACACAACTTGGGGCGGGGAAAAGAGCTTCTCTGACACCGTTACTCGGACTGCTAAACCTTAACAGTAAAGTTTTCTTTAATACCGTAAAATCTCGCCTTTAATGAACTGAATTAATATTAGCGTTCTCGACGAGTTTCTCGCGAAACACGGACCTGAACTCCAGGATTCATGACATCACCTAGTGCGGGAGTCCCAAATACCCGACCATTCATCACCCCGATGTCACACATTGGAGAAGGGGTGAAGAAGTGTTTCTCTAGATACTGTTATCCAACCCCCCATAAAGTCCGCCGAGGAGGATATTGAGGCTTATATTATTATGGGGTCGAAAAAGGACGCAGTGCTGAATGCAGTGGATGCAGAATTGGAGGCTAATATTCTTACAATTATCCAAGACAAGAGCTCCGGGGGCATATGACATCCATATATTATGAATCCAAGGCCCCCGGGTAACAATGGTCCCCAGGCTTCCTTTCGTTTCCCCCCATTGTGGATATAGTTCGAGAACACGCAAAAACACAGCAGTGAGGACAAGGCTTCATAGGTTTACCGCTGGGCTTCGTTCGGACGACGCATACACCACTATCGGAAACGTGGTTGTGTGTTGTGAACTTGTTTTCCCCTAGCAGCGTCATGTCATTCCCTCGGTACCTTCTTTCCTCCTTCTTCCCCATAGCTCTTTTTATTTGGCTTGAGCGATAACCGCAATACAAAACAATCTCGACATTGACAAGCATGTTCTCTTTCATGATCTCCCCTTCTTCCATACTCCTGACAACCACAACATTGAGTCCCACGAGAGAGTAGAAAAGAAACATAATGAAAACCTAAAATGGGGGCACGCAAGCCTCTATTGTTTTTTCATGTATTTAGTTTTTTTTTCCCTCTTACCTTTTCTTTGCCTTAGCCTCCCCTCCCCTCCTTTCCTTTGTTTCTCATTAACTTTGCCTTCTACATAAACGATGGAAGAAATATTGAACTCCTTCACCACCTAATAGAAATCCTTTCTGTTGGCTTGAGGTACTCCATTCCGCTGTGTAAGACCCTCCTCGCCGATCATTACCTCGGCTTCTATTAGTTTCAACTGCAGAAAAAATTGTGATTTACGAGTGATCAATTATGACACTGAAACTTCCTTTCATCAACCCTCTCTATAGTCGCGTAAATAGGTGAGTTTGAAATGAGAATCCCCGGACCCCATTTAGCATGAGTGATCAACAATCTATGGGAATGGCTTTGCTGAAGTGCATCCTCGTTGCTATCGCCAAAAGTTCTATATATGTAATACCTGCTTAAAGTTAATTATCTCTTCTCGGGAACTGCTACCAGGGCCTAACGAAGCCCATTCTTGTGTCTATATACCATGACCCGCGTTTTAGCATGCACCGAGCAAACCCTCAGCTACCTCACTAGTGGTCTCATACATAGCATCACTACACAGTATCACCCCCCGTGTCAAGTGTGTAAAGCAATTTGTTCCGTTGTCTAGTAGGAGAAGGAAAGAAAAGTGTGGAAGGAACTTTCGCTTTAGGCGCATCCAGTCTATGAAGAACAATTCTGTTGAGGCCTACCTCCTCCCTAGGGGATCTCGACACAGCCGCCATTCACCACACCCCCGCTTCCTGGTATAATGAAGTGGAATAACTTGTTTATCCTACCACTGGCTAATCAAATAAACAAGCAAGAACTACAAAATTCCAAATGATCTGATCTCTCTGCGTCCTTTCTTCTTTCCTTCATTCCTTCATTCGATCACCCAGTCTGATATTCGATTTGAAAAATAACTAAAAGACTAATCCCGCAAACGGCTGTACAAGTAATAAGCTACCTCCGTGATGAATCTTTGAATAAAGGATTTAGAATCACGTTTTTGATTAGTTTCGTTGATTGAGAACTAAAAGCTGGTCAAGGGCCAAGAGGGTGTAGCAAGATAACCCGAGATGTAGCTTTTCACAATAGAATTAGTTGGTGGGAGGGAATAGAAAAAAAGTGAGAGGGGCGGAATGTCAGAAAAGACAATTCGCTATTGGAGTAGGATTGTCCCACAAACGTTTTTTACAAAGTGGGTGGTCACGCAAAAGGCAATTCGCTATTTGGAGCATGATGACTCTGTGCGAGGGGGGAGCGGGAGAAAAATAGATATTCTCAGAAGCAAGGAGATCACATAAGAATTTTCCAAACACAAAGTTGCTTCTGAGGCTGAGAACAAAGAGGGTGGGAGCAGTGTCTTCTTGTGAATCTGCACTTGTGTTTTGTGCGTTGGCTGGGGAACGATTGGGGGTGATTGGGCACGGCGCTGTGCTGCGCATCGCTGGAATGACAGGATTGGAGCTGGGTTTGGTGGGGCGCAACCGCACCCCAAAAAAAGCAATTTCAAACTAGCAATGAGAGGGGTGCTCGAAGAGCCTTCTTTCCGACCACCTTTGCTCAAACAACCCTCCGAACCAAAAGAATTCTCTATCTCTCGCTGCCCTATCCTTTAGTCTACGAACAGCACCATCGAGAACAAGAAGAACGATAAGCGAGACACGATGGGCTCGGCAGCATATCAAAACCCGAGCATTACCGTAAATAGCAACGTCGGTAATGTGATCGATAGTTATAAGAATGTGTGGAATAACTGCGAGATATCGGTGTCTGACGAGAAGCGTCAGATTCTGGAGTGGTTGTCACCCTTGGCACCTCGGGAAAGGCATCGGGCGGTGAGTGAGAGCCGGATGGATGGAGTAGGAGACTGGCTTCTTGGAACGAGCGAGTTTCAGAAATGGCATTCAAGCGAGGATCAGGCTGTCAATCCTGTGTTATTCTGTTATGGAGACCCAGGGGTGGGGAAAACATATCTGAGGTGGGTAAAAGTAGCCCAATTAAAATATCATGCAAAGCTAAGCCAATAAACACTAGCTCTCTTGTAATAGATACACTATACGATTCGATTGATGAGGACAATGTGGCCGTCGCTTGTGTGTATTGCGAATTCCGTGGCCATAAAGAGCAGTCAGCGACTGGTGTGTTAGCGGCTCTCTTGAAGCAACTCGTTGCAGGGCTAGAGCAGGTCCCGGAAGCGATAAGGAACGCCTTTGAGAGAGCGAAGAGAGTGGTTGACGGTCGGACTCTCCGGCTCCCTGAAATCCGCGCGATGCTCATCAAGTCTCTCTCGTCTTTGCGACGGGGATTTATCTGCATTGACGCTTTAGATGAGTTTCCTACAAAACAGCGACCTGAACTTTGGAACTCTCTAGAGCATATTGTCCGGGAATGCCCAAACGCCCGACTATTCATTACTGGGAGGCCACACATCCAAGAAGAAGTTGAGAGAAATTTCCCTGGATACCCCGACCTACCTCCCGTAAAGCCTACGAAAGAGGATATTAGAGGATATATTAATATGCGGTTGAAAGGGGATGCAGAGCTGGATGCAATGAATAAGGAATTAGAGGCCGAAATTCTTACAATTATTCCGGACAAGATTTCCGGGTCGTACGTAACATCTATGGATAGTGAATCCAAGGTTATCGGCTGACAATTGTCCCTAGATTTCTTCTCGTTTCCCTCGTCATGGATGCAGTTCTGGAAGATGCCACAATCCATCAGAGAAGACAAACACTTTGTCGGATGACCAACGGAGTTGGGTTGGATGATGCCTACACCGCAACATTGGGTCGCATACGAGAGCAGAAAGGAAACAAGGTGAAACTCGGAATGGAGGCGCTGATGTGGATATCACATTCGGAGCGGCCGTTAAAAGCGGAAGAGCTTTGTCATGCCTTAGCGGTTGAGGCAGGAACTACCGACCTCAATTTCCACAACGTCCCATCGATAAGGGCATTGCTGAGCTGCACTCTGGGACTTGTTACGGTTGATGAGCAAGTATCAACAGTCCGCCTCGTGCATTTCACCCTTCAAGAGTATCTTTCAGCTCATCCCACGTTGTTCATCACACCTCACTCGATGATGGCTGAAATATGCCTCACGTATTTACACTTTCAGTCGATCTGTGAGCTATCACCGACCCTCGATCCCAACCCTTCCACAGCACCCTTTCTCCACTATTCTTCATGTTTCTGGGGATTCCATGCGTGGGAAGAGATGACGGAAAGCGTGGGAAGCCTTGCATTACGACTTCTTCAACGAGATGCGAATCACATATCGGCTAATATCCTCCTACGTGAGGCGGATGTTGACTTCCTGCCCTGGTGGGATCGCTACATGGGGGTGTGCCCCGATATTCAGGGATTTACTGGACTACACTGCATCGCATACATGGGTGTTACTGAGCTCGCGGTTGCCATGGTGGACATGAAAAGATGGGACTTGAATGGGCGTGATTCGAATGGCGCAACGCCTCTAATATGGGCTGCCAAACACGGGAGCCGGGGACTAGCGAAGGTGCTTCTTGAGCAGGAAAATATCAATCCCACTTTAGCGGATAATGAGGGCCTAACACCACTCGCGCACGCTGCAAAGGCTGGACAGGAGGAAATGGTGAAGCTACTCTTAGAGCGAGGGGATTTTGATCCCGATTCGTCGGATAAGGGCGGCCGGACACCACTATCATTTGCTGCCGAAAAGGGACATGACGGCGTGGTTAAGATACTCCTAGGGAGAGAGGATGTCAATCCCGATTCGTCAGATGAGGGCGGCCAGAAACCACTATCATTTGCCGCCGAGTCTGGTCGCGAGGGCGTGGTGAAGATTCTCTTGGAGCGAGTGGATGTCAATCCTGATTCGCCGGATGAGGATGGCCGGACGCCACTATCCTTAGCTGCTGAAGGGGGGTATGAGGGCGTGGTTATGATACTCCTAGGGCGAGAGGATGTCAATCCTGATTCGTCGGATCGGTGTGGCCGGACGCCACTGTCATATGCGGCCGAAAAGGGACATGTGGGCGTGGCGAAGATTCTCCTGGAGCGAGGGGATGTCAATCCCGATTCGTCGTCCAAATCTGGCTGGACACCGTTATCATATGCTGCCAAATTTGGATGTGAGAATGTGGTGAAGGTACTCTTAGAGCGAGGGGATGTCAATCCTGATTCGTCGGGTGTGTATGGCCGGACACCACTATCGTATGCTGCCGACTTTGGACATGATGGCGTGGTGAAGATGCTCCTGGAGCGAGGGGATCTCAATCCTGATTCCTCGTCTAAATCTGGCCGCACACCACTATCATATGCAGCCGGATTTGGCCATGAGGGCCTGGTGAAGCTCCTCCTAGAGCGTGGGGATGTCAACCCTGATTCGTCGAATATTAATGGCCGGACACCACTATCATATGCTACCGAATGGGGAGAGGAGACCGTGGTGAATATACTCCTTGAGCGAAAGGATGTCGATCCCGATTCGTCGGGTAAATCTGACCGGACACCGCTATCATATGCTGCCAAATGGGGGGAGCATGATCTGGCGAAGATACTCCTGGGGCGGAAGGATGTCAATCCCGATTCGCCGGATAAATCCGGTCGCACACCTCTATCATATGCTGCCGACTCTGGTGATGGGTATATGGTGATGATTCTTCTGGAACGAAGGGATGTCAATCCTGATTTTTCGGATGAGGATGGCCGGACCCCACTATCATATGCTGCCGAGCGGGGCCAGGAGGCCGTGGTGAATATACTCCTTGAGCGAAAGGATGTCAATCCTGATTCGTCGGATATATCTGGCCGGACACCACTGTCATACGCTGCCGGATCTGGATGTGAGGATGTAGTGAAAATACTTTTAGTGCGAAGGGATGTGAATCCCGATTCGCCGTCTAAATCTGGGAGGACACCACTCTCATATGCTGCCAGATCTAGCCGTGAGGGCGTAGCGGAGATGCTTCTCGCGCGAAGTGATGTCAATCCTAATTCGGCGTCTAAATCTGGGAGGACACCACTATCATATGCTGCCAGATCTAAACGTGGGGGCGTGGTCAAGATGCTTCTAGAGCGAGGGGATGTCAACCCCGGTTTGTTGGATGGAGATTCCCGGACACCATCCTCACTCGGTTCTAGTGTAGGGCGTAAGAGTGTTGTGGGGTTGGTATCAGAGCCAAAGCCTTTGAGCCACGAGACATCCGAGAACATTAACGCGACGCGCGAGATCTCCGTCCCTACTGTGAGTGTTCAAGAGGAAGTAGAATTAGGCCCACTATCCCAACAACACCGCATTGTCCCCGATACGAAACACGAGATCACAGAAGTGATTCCTCCCTCCCCCTCGGGCCCTTCATCGAATCAACTTGAAGCGCTCCCCCTAGCACCCGGTCTCCCACCCATCTCCACATCCGATCACGCCCCTGACGCTGCCCCTTTGAAGCCTTCTAGGCCATCGAAACGTGCTCGAGCACCATCGCTGCCTTTGCGTCGTTCTAAGCGCAACCGCCCCCCTGCCTCTTAAAAATTTCCAGAATACCCACTCATTCGTGAGAATATCGGGCTGTGCTACATAAGTGCTACACCGGCATACACGCCTATTTCCTCATTTCGCCACTGTACATCACCACCGACCGAGAAAAATTATCCATATTCACTCCATGGGAATCGGTTTCCGGCCTTTAATATATCAATTTAATTTCCTTATCAAATATTTCACCAAGACCAGAGCTCCCGACCACTGCGATTAGAGTGTGAATACATACCCGCTGGACGTTTCCTCAGGTTACTTCCTATTCCTCATATGACTTTCTTCTTCCTCACGCGCTCCTATATCTTCTCTCCTACTTCAACTCCCAGGAGTAAGTAACCTTTGGGTTCTGTGTACGATAGTATTTTCCTTCCTCTCCCTCCCACCCCCTTTCTTCCCTTCTTCCTTTCCTCCGTTTTTCTTCTTCCTGTTCTTCCTGGGTTATGTTTATCCAAGACTAGAGTTCACAGACGGGATATATTGTATGATTGGAATACTAGGAATGGTCATGAATTATTTGATGGACAATAGTATCGGCGGTATTTTTTTCTTCTTTTTCCCATTTTATTTTTCTAGAGATAGACAAGTAGGTTCTTGTGATCTAAAGTATATATTTTGGGGGCTAGATCCAGGGCCTCTGGGATGGCAATGAATATATTTCTTATGCATTATCGGTGTCCGGTTCCCTTTAATAGATATATCAACTCCTCGGGTGGAAATTAAGGATTCGGGAGACGTGACAAACAAAATGCGTGGCTGCAACATATATTATCAAGGTAATTCCTCCCTAATATTTAAATTGCGCCTGAGTACAGTATTATACATAGTTACAGTATGCTTCCCCCTTAACCAACACCCTCTCCCCTGCAACATGGCTCGTGATGATCAGCAAAGGTTTTCATGTTCTCTGTGGGTTTGGTGATGTAACTTACTAGGACTATTTGGAATTTGGGATGCTCGTCTAAGAGAGCTGGGATAGGAGGAAATGGAGGAGAGTTCACTGATATCGTCTTCAAGGCCTACATAATTGAAGGGCTATGTACCGAGATGAGTGGCTGCTCGTAAGGGCCAATATCGCTGAGGAGAATATCACCAGAGAGAAATGACTTTTGAAGAATCAAAGTTAGGCAGCACGAGGAAAAGAGGTAGTTAAAAAGATGAGGCTGAATATTTCTCAACATGAGGCATGCTTGGGGGTAGCGCAAGTCCTTGGGTTCACAACCATTGTGTTTGAGATTAAGAGATATGAGTGATATCGTGACTTGATGAAGAAAAGTGATAATTTTTCGGGCTTTTTTTCGAGTGAACAGGGCTTGCTATCGTACCTGGGCGGCCCGGCCCCGGCCCAAACTCCTGGCCTCCCGACCTGGCCCAATCAAACCGGACTTCGACCGGGGCAGACCCAAAAACTGGGGGCCCAATTACTAGGCCTGATGGCGTCAGGGCCAAAGAGCAATGAAAAAGGGACATTGGACATTTCGATCCTTCCACTCCAACCTACATCTTCCTAGAGCTCCCCCACCCAGCAAGTCTTTACATTCTCTTCAATCCCTCATCTCGCATACTATATCTCCAGCAGGAAAAGAGCTCGGTCATCTGATCGTAGTGTTCGAATATCTGATCGTAGTGTTCGAATAATACGGTACCTTACCGTACCTTACACCATCGATACCATACGGTAAATTACCGTAAATTACACTAGGAAGGTAAGATACCGGAAAACGACCTCTCCCCTATTGACTTCTGATGTTAAGTAGTTGTTGGATTTCTTTGATGCTGCTCGGCATGCTCAGCCCGCACCTGCACACCCGGACCCGCCAAACAAAGGACTTCGGATATGCGCTCGAGCGCTGGAAGGCATACGGAAGGATATTGAGTGTGGAAGGGTATCGAGCGCAGGAGGAGAGGGAACGTTGATGTTTTTTTTTTTTTCCCTTTATGATGTTTGTTAGCTGAGTTCACGAGCGAGAAAGGGAGACACACCTAAGAGGAAGGAGAGGAGGGATATCACTATCGTTGTCGTTTACTTATACTCCAGTCTTCACCTCTAGTTAGTTTAGTTAGTTGAGCGATTGAGCGTGCAGTGTGTTAGTGATCGTGAGTTGAATGAGAAGAGAAGTTCCTTGCTCTAAGTTCTCTGTTGGCGATCTCTCTTTTGGTAGCCTTAACTGTTGGCGTTTATTCCGTCGTTTCGTTTCACCAACGATCACTCGTCTGTTTCGTCACCGATCATGTTGGAGCATCCTTCAATGTCGGGCATGGTTGACCGCAAGATAGACCGCAGGATAGACCGTAGGATACTATGTGGTGGTGATGCGGCGGTGAGTGAGACCGTATGTGCCAAGAAAATCGTGGTGGGGTGTTTCATGTATAACTAGTAGGGCTCACACCCATCTCTCTTTCTCAATCAACCCTCAGTCATTTCAACAGGTTATGAGTCCGGGATATGCACAAAAATATTCCCCACTGCTGAAAAATATTTCCTGCCTCTGAAAAGAATTTCCACCGGTGATAAACAGCCCTTTCTCATCACAGGGCTGGATTCCTCCATGATTTTCGTTTTTGTTGTGTTCATATTTCTTTCCTTTTTGCTTTGTCATTTCCCCTCTATTAGCTATGCAAACAGTGAAAGATTCCAGCTCTATCACTACTTCAACTGATGGAATATACAGGACAAAGTACGGTGATACCCAGAAGCTGAACAGCTTCAACTACCATCAATGGGCTTGCAGCATTCAGAATTTGCATGGATCTGAAAATGTTCTCACTATTGCCTTAGGTAAGGAGATGCAGCCACCATGTGAGGACCATCAAAACCACTGAGATTCAATTGCTCGCAAGGGGAAAGCACTTGCAATCATCTACAACTCTTGCACTTTGGTGTAACGATCCTTTCCTCCGGGGGATACTTGCAGCAGGTAACAACTCCGAGATTCTTGTACACTACTTTGATAGCCGAGCACACTTACTCCTATCGTGTAGTCAAGAACTCGCTAAGAGACACTTCTCTTTATTTGCCAGGAATCGTGATAGTAAAGATAACTTGAATTGATAGTATAAGAAAGTACTTAGATGGTTGCGTGAGGAACTAACTACTCGTCGTTTTTTTTTTTTTTTTTTTTTTTTATATCATATATTCGTTGTTTTAAGGTACAAGAAATAGCGTGCATCATCAGATATGGCCAAAACAAAACCCACAATCACACAACCAAAATAAACATTCAACAAAAACCTAAAAAAAAACTAATCCTCCAGTCGCGACGAACCCAGACGCATTTGATAACAGGTAACAAAACCAACGTACAACTACCAAAAATCAAAACATGGCAAACAAGGAAAAATACAAACTATCCAAAAACAATTTAGACATTTTACAAGCTAAGGAAGAACCGGGGTGTTGCATATTATCAAGGCCCTGGCGCGTGAATCTGTGATGCATTCTAGAAGATTACCGGACGGGAGGAACTTTGGTCGTGGCCCTCTATTCGGGGGCGCTGGCGGGGTGACGGATGGGAACACTGCCGGGGGCGGTATGGGGTACGGGGCATGTCGGGGGGAAAACCCGTTGCAGTGGAGAGGACATAACCGGACAGGCCTTTCAGTAGAGAAGCGGAGTCCCATAGAGGGGACGAGGAACTCAGCGACAGATCCCATGGGAGGAAACGGGAGGGTGCTTCCGATCTCGAAGGGCAGGCGAGGACGGCGTGATGGAAATCTTCTGTTCCCGTGCTACAGCGGGGGCAGAGTGTGGGGTTGTCTTGATTGTACCAGGAAGGGTGCCCAGCGAGGTAGCTTTTTCCAGCTCTCATCTGGTGGATTCTTCCTGCAACAAACCGGGGGAGGCCTTGGAGGGGGT
>QOVD01003201.1:0-15646 GCA_003521225.1 Tuber microsphaerosporum | reverse complement strand
TTGTTTTGCTATGACAGTAAATAAGTCACAAGGGCAGTCCTTGGAAAAGGTTGGTGTGGATCTCTGCACTGACGCATTCACCCATGGACAGCTCTATGTTGCACTTTCTCGGGTGACCTCATTGGATGGACTGACTCTATTGCCATCCAGTGACACCCCAACTGTGACAGAAAATATTGTATACCCTGAAGTGCTTCTCTGAAGTTGCTAATGATGGGTTACTAGCCATTGGGATGGCAGGCCTGGTTCAGAGTTGTATCTTGCCTATATGACTTATACTGAACCATGGAACTGGGTCCAGTACAGCCTCAATCTGCTGTTAATGGTACATTTATTATTTTTACTATGTATTTTCCTTTTTTATATGTATTTACTATTTTTATCTGAGTCTTATATTTTTATCCTTCCCCTTGGGCCGGCCAGATTATTCAACACTAAGCACTGTGATAAGACCCGTAGGGGCGAGAGGGCTGCTAGTTATATAGTACTAGTACTAGTATGTGTTGTTCGGCAATGAAAATGATGTGAATAATCTACATCAACTAAACCCTCTGTATCCATTAGTAAGATAATTTCTCTTTCTTAATTAGCCTATTAGCTATTTTATCTAGCTCTCAGGCTATCTTTTACTGTGGTTATTAAATTTTATTAATTTTATTCCTTTTTACTGCTGCTAGCACCTTGGACGCAAAGGTTACCCGGCCTTGCTATCTGGTTGTTGGGTTGAGCCAGTTGCTTTTTGTTTTTTTTTATTTTTTTATTTTTTTATTTTTTTTTCCCTCAACTTGCGTTTGTTTATTTACTACTGTAGGTACAAATCAGACATGTAGTATTAGCTATGGCCAAGAAAAACCTCTGTGGAATCCAACCCGACGCCAGCGGAAAATACCATCATCTCAAGACCCTCTGGTACGGGCCCAACCACACGATCTCGCAGACAAGAAAGAAGTACAAAGCCGGCTAACCGAAGTGGACCACCAAGCAAATCCCTCAAACCCTACAAGCAGGAAACAACAGAAAAGCCACCTGCCGTAAACTCCTACCTCCTAAAAATCAAAAACCTGTCCAAGGATGACGAACAAGGACAGTAAGGTCTAACCAATACAAGTAAAAGGAAAGACAAACAAGGAGACCCATGAGAATGAAAACTCAAACATGACAAAGTATAGAAAACTAAACTAACGATCGTGAACAGGGGCCGGCCATCACCCTGTAACAGAAAGGGGCAATTATAACACGAAAGAGACCGGAGGCAATTACAACGATCCAATGCATTAGGTTAGCCCAAGGAGGAAGTGCAATACCATAAACTGCCATAACCAAGGAGTGCGACCGTGGGTAGCCGCAGGAGCGAGTGGAGCCACCAGGCAGTGAGTGTGCCAGCCAAAAGGAGTGACCGGAGCCTACCGTGTAAGCGGAGGGCACCGGAGGGACGTGAATGTGGCTGTAACCGAGCCGCGGGACGAGAGGATGGGATGAGGAGAGGGGGTGGAGGGCAAAGCAACTTGAACTGGCTAGAAATAACTGACAAACAGGCCATGCCCAAAGGTTTTCCGAATGGGAGACAAAGGCGAGTATGGCCAAGTTACTGACCGAAGCTTTCCCCAGCATGGGACAAGCCAACAGACCAAGGAAGTACTTCCACCAAGGTCCGGACACTGTAACGCCGACCGTTAACGTAGAAAGAAGTAAAGCGGACTGTGGGTGATCGCTAAGTGAGGCTCGCGAAATCGGGGCGAGATTGGCGGACAAGAACTTGAAGAACCTTCAAGCTGTTGAAATTTCCGTATATTTCCTATGTATATTTCATGATATTACAGTATATTTCTCATACTTGGTTTGTGTTTCGGCTTCACCTGTACACTGCTTACATTACTACAGCTAGGACATATTATATTGTATCTCATTATTATTTCAGGATACTATCGGGGATTTTCATATGTTTATTTCTTATCTGGTGCTCGGGATTTCACAGTTGTTTATGCACAGTTTATGCATCAACCTTGGTCATATTATCTCATAATTATTCCTAATATTCCGCTCACACCATCTTAGATTTAGACATATTATTTGGGATTTACTTGGCAGGATTTCAGGGTCAAACATGTTCGCACTTATGTTTCTTACATTGTTTCCCTATATTATTTCTCTTATACCTGGGGACGCACTTCTGTATAAATATGGTCGCTACCGCCCACCTCGCTTAGGTAGAATTAAGAACCAGAACTCCTACCAATCTGCTCTACTACTATCTCCCTCCTCGCTTAGCGTGCCCACAGCACCCCTCGCACCTGTGCAGTATTATCCACATAGAATAGATTGTGCCTTTGGCGTTCACATTTTGAACACAAGCAACCCCTAGGACAACGCTTTCTCCAGGCGAGGCCATAGTAGAAGAGGAAGAAGGGAGTATCGTCACCCTCCTAGGCAACGAGGCCATCAAAGGAGAGGAGAGGGGGGTGGGTGGAGTTGACGATCATAAAGTACGGGGACAAAACCTTTCGTCCGATGCCCTTTTTACACCAAAAATGGACATTTTTAAACAAACAATTCTCAACATTGTTTATATAAAATCACTTGAAATCTTTCCATCAGTTAGGGAATGACTATCTATTCAAACCTCTACAAGTAGAAGTGTAAGGAATCAAAGCTGTCTTCATTGTTCATGATTGCGTCAACTAGTGTGAAGGTGACTTAGATTTTTGTATGAGGCTCCATACAAAAAAGTACATAGCAACCGATACCAGATACTTAAATGACCTTTTCTCCATCACTTGGTAATATTTAAGGCTTCTGTAAATTTCATCCTATTATCTACAGATTTGCTAATATAAGGACAAATTTTCGCTGATTCTCATAGTCATTGTGCAATGAGAGAGGGTGGTGAAGATGGGCACTTTTGGTGTAAAACGGGCATCGGACGAAAAGTTTTGTCCTAGTACTATATCTCATGGTGTTGAGATTTCAATCGCCGGAGGTGTAGAGGAGATCGTTCGTGGGGTTGAGCCCGTTGCCACATGCACCATTTGCACCTCGAGTACGCTTAACCCGCCGTACCCAGCATAACAGGAATCTTGAGATTTATCATGTGTCGACATTTTTCGTTTCTTTTACCGCAGGCTGTAATTGAGCTACTTAATAGAGAGTTTGCGCAAGGTGACCCAGGCGGCAGGAAAGCAGGTTATTTTTTGTTAATCTAAAAGTCTTGGACACCTAGGTGGGTAGCTGGACCTGGAAGAAGAAGCGTAATAGGGCTTTTCAGACCTGAAGAAATCACATCGCTGCAGAACAACAAGTCAGCAGCAGCACAGCTCCCTTTTTACATTTTATTAAAAGACTTTAGTGATGATAATATTGGGCACCCAGTAGCAGATTATCGCCTGTTCTATAGCAGTCAGTATTGCTAGTGCCCAACTTGTGTAACCGGGAATACTGATTTGAGCAGGGAACGAATTTGAAAGCAATGCGATATTGCCCTTCTCAATCCACTATCATCTAGCTACCAAGCTACCTATACCTATTGCGCAAACTCATTCTTGCGCCTAGGTCCATTTCCTATTAACCGCCACCTAGGTCCCCATGCGCAAACCCTCTAATAATTGTGGTTGCCTCTGTTTCGTTTGGAATATGGGGTAATTTGGGCGCAGGAAGTGAGATTCAGAGCCGTTTGCCGGGGTACTCCGAGATCACTAATGAGCTCCCCGCCCGTCACCATACCCATATCACATTGAAAAACCTAAACTTACACATAACTTGACCTGACGGGTAGCTTACCGTAAAAACTGTAATAATCGAACAATATGCATTCCCGCATTTGTCTCTCCCTTTCATAATGCCAACACAATTGCTAAAGACACAAACTAGATGAATAGCATCTTCAAACTTGACTAGTTCTCTGACTACGGCACCTCCTTTGCTAATATTGATTCCGCACACAGGTTCTCAGATCGGATATCCGGCTACAAGTGTGACTCGTAATCTCTAGACCCCTAGAAATATAAGGAGCCCGGGTACCACCAATGGGGGGAAGCGACCAAGGCGAAGTTAAGACGCCAATAGGAGAATGCGTCAACATGACGTTTGGATTGGCGCATTATCTTTTCAGATATAGAGAAATACCGGAGGGCTCTATGAAGGGACGCTTCGTCACCCCTTCCAAAGTTAGTACTCCTGTTCCCTCCAAGTGTTGGCTGAGAATCTGTTACCCTATGATAAAATGCTAGACTTCTCTAGGGTGCAAATCCTACTAAGCGCGTGAGGTTCTTCTTTGGATAACCAATGCCTAAGCTCCCGAGAGCAATCCTTAGGGCTCAGGACGCAAAAAACAGTTCCCTGGCCCCTCCTCTCCTGAAGTATCTTATTCGAGTATTATTGGTTGGATACTAAAAAAAACATAGTATTGGTATCAGGATCACTGTGCTGCGGTATATATTCATTATGGCCATGTCAAGCTCCCGAGGCCCTGCTTTTCTTAGCCGCGTAAAATCCTTATCCCAGGCACGGGAGGTATGAGGCACAAATTGCTGTTGTTAAAAGCCCTATGCCGTTCCTACATACCCGTACCGGTGCTAACCTAGGGATCTTTTTTCCCTTTCTCCTCCCCCTACAAGTAGACAAACTAACCCCGCAAATGATCAGGTTAGCTATTCATGCCTGACCCAGCATCCCTGCCACACTGCGATAGGAGCTGAGCATAATAACTTCAGCATAGTTTTAAGCCAAAGAAGCTATGGCAACATAGCGGAAGGGATAGCGAGTAGAGGATAGATAGAGGGGACAGTGAACAATACACCGAACGATCTAGTAGGAAACATCATATACGGTAGAGCTTGTCGCCGTTCTCTACCATGTTGCCCTCCCGGGCCGTAATGGCTCCAGGTCGGGAGGTCGGCTAGCCATGAAGTCGGAAAAGTGTTCCGCTACCACTGTGGCCGAGTGCAGGTGCTAATTTCTCTAAAACCAAAGCCAGTGTTGTCACCTGTGTTGTGAATCACCGAAGCTCACTCGGCCCTTGAACTTGCTCAGTTTTTGGAAAAACACGTTCCTAGTTCTTTTCTATTCTTAGTTGCTTTTTACCCCCTCCTTTTTTGAGTTAGCGTACGGGAGAAAGGGCACGCAAGAGGCTCACGGCTTATCCAGAATGCCATCACAGATGTCACAGCACCTAAGGAGATCATGGTACTATCCTTAATCACGTGAGAATAGAGGGCTCAACCTCGCTATTAAAAGAGGTGCTCAAAGGGGTAAAGAGTGATGAGAAAGAAAAACTATAGCGGTCTCTAGTGATTGAGATAGACACAATGGGGGAAGGAGATACATTGAGCACCATCGTCGGAGGAGAAGGTACTTTTGTTATATAAGGCCTTTCGTTTGCCCACAAACTAGAAAATAAAGGTACAGAGCCATCGGCTCATCTAATTTATATTTCTATCATATTACTTCGTCTTCTCTCATTCCCATCGAGAATTTTACATCAAAACCCGGATCCCGCTTAGGGCAGGCACTGCCGCTAGATCCCAGACCTTAGACCACGTAAGGGCTTACAAAGGAACCACAAAAGCCATGGTGGCCCTTAACAAGTAACTCCGTGTGCCCCAGCAATACCTGAACCATAATTTTGTACGAGTCTCTTTTTCACCCATTAACTCTAGCGAGGTTTTGCTCTGTAGTGCACATCATGCCCCTTCCCCCCGAATCCCTTACGAGTTTAAGCTACTTCAGTTCTCATCCTAACCCTGCCCAGTTCTCCAACTGTTCAACATCCTTTGCCAGAACCTGAAAAACTCAGGACCAATCTTGAACCTATCCGCCCCTAATACCTCAAGCTCAGCATTCCAAAAACCCCGTGCCCATATCAAGGCCTAGCTGGGAAACTCGAGCCCGATAGCATTAACGATCAAAAGCCCCACTACATGTAGCTCCAGACTTTTCCGAACAGCCCCGAACCAAAACCCAAGATGTAGGAACCCTTGATCTCCCCCTACTTCCCACTTTCCCAGCAGGCGCAAGAGGAAACTAGGTTCCTAATCCTCATCAAAACAGCCTTGGCGCCAAAGCAGCCCATCCCATTGCCCAGGCCCCAAAATCATAAGGGATCATGACCGGTGCACAAATGCATCTGTTCAATGGCCAGCAATCATTGCCCAAAGTAGAAGCCAGTAAAGTCGATCATTACTCCCCCGCCAGAGAATCCAAAAGAACTCCTGCATGCCGTAATCCCAGGAAGCGTTTCTGCAAGCGCAAGAGATTATCCTGAAAGAAAAGGGGATTGAGAGGGGGATATTCCGAGGGTGTGCATCAAAAGAACTATCTAGAGACCAGGGTAAGTGAAAGTATCCTAGTTCACAGATGCCCCGTGCGATGTCAACAGAGTCAGTGTTTCAACAATCCAAGGCGAGATTGGTTATGCTTGGAATAGGCAAGTTTATGGTGAGCAAAAGGAGGAATTCAGGGATCAGCTTTTAACTGAGAAAAAGCGGTAATGTGCGGAACCAAGATGGATCGGCTAATTCCGTACAGTCCACTAGAGAAAGAAAAGGTAAGGAGGAAGAGGGCGAAAGTCAAGGGGATGCTAAGAGTTGAGTTAGGAGCATTGGAATCAAATAGAGGTTTGTCAAAGCAATCGAGGACTGGCTCAAAGCTGAGTATTTCAACCCTATGATAAGTTGGGCTCTGACTGCCATTGCCAAGAATACTCTCAGGAAAAGATTTTTAAAAAGTGGAATCTATAAGACCCAGAGTTGGGTGCAATCCCCTCAACTTGCTGGTGGCTGTAGCCCCAGCGAAGAAAATGCCAACATTTGCCTCCCACTATCCCCTCTGCAGACCACAGGTTTCAATTACCACCTTTGCATTTTCTCCTCTCTATAATGTGATAATGCCGTAATGAAAGAAACTTGCCATAGAACTATGGCCCTATAGCCTAATGCACAAACCCGGAGGAAGTAATTCTTGGCCGGAAGAAAACCTCTTGTATGCTCAGCAACACCGTGGATCACTCGGCGCAGCTGAAGTACGTGCTGTTGAAAATATTCAATGCGGAGGTAATGATCAATGGCTAGGGTTTACGCAGTGGAGTGGAATACCTTAAGCAGAGACATAAAGTTTTCTATTAAGCGAAGATGAAAACCATAAGTGATTGCGATAAGTTGATGAAAGGAAAGACTTCAGGAAAGAAGCAAAGTGGAAGAAAGAAGCTGGGAGAGAAAGGAGAGGAAAGAAAGAAAGACAGGGGTGTGAAAACATTTTTATAGCTTGTGCGTCCTTTGACTAGTGCGTACACGTACCAGTGGGGCCTTGAGGTGCGGTCACATCCCGCATCAAGTGCGGCCATAACACCATGATTTCCAACACGTGCTGTTGGAACTAGCCGCACTTAGTATGGGAAATGCCCGAACTCTAAAGCAGTAGTGGTATAATACGCATATGCACCGGTGGAGGGACACGCAAGCCATGAAAAGTTTTCTCCTATTTGGTTTTTCTTCCTTCTTGTCCTTTCCTCGCCTAGGTCTCCCTTTCTACTCTTAACTTTCCTCAAGACTCTCCTTTCTACACACTAAACCCAATCAATCATTAACTCCCTTACCGCTTAAAATACAAGCTTTATAGCTTCACTTCAGCTGCTCCATTTAGCTGCGAAGGACCCTCATCACCGATCATTACCTCTGCATCGATTATTTTTAACACGCGCTCTCGAGACTGTCATGCCTAGATGGCAGCTATTTCACCCCCACGGGTTGCATAAAAATTTGGAGATTTTGTGCTAGTCCAAGGCACCTTAGTGGCGTTTAGAGGCCAGCTAAACACTATCTATCGCAGTCAAAACCCTATCGCCACCACCGGTCTCAAGGCGGCTCCATAGGGAGACCATACCCCGGAACTCTCAATATACGCTCTATAGTCAATTAGGAAATCTCCATAAATAGCGCTAGCTCCACACCCTCAGTTTCGAAGATAGTGCTGTGCCATGGCTTTTAAGCCCAGACTGCCTCTTAAAATATTGCTCTATGCCACCCTCACAGATTCACTTTATTCAAATCTCTCTCTGACTTGCTTTGTGGGGCTCCACAGCTCTCCGGATATGACTTATGGTCAGTAGCATGAGTGACCCATAGTGCAAAACAAATACTAGATGGATTAGGAGCAAGAGTTCATTGTGCGCAGTCGTTTTATTGTGGTTCAAAAAGGTGTAGGGCAAAGCTCTCCTATCGTATTTGAGGGAATCTATTTCACCATAGCCATTTACGAGCACAAGCACTTCTATTGATGATCTTCCAATTCGTAATGATATTATTATAAGGACATTTTTTAATACTTAAAGCCCGTTTTTAATCTAACGTCCCTCAAACCATTTCTCTTGTTGGAACCCTTGTATGCTAGCAAGTCAACAAAAACCACCAAGTCAACAAAAACCACCTTGTGCCAGGTAAACAAAAACCACCTTGTGCCAGGTAATCAACAAGCTGGTAGTGGAGAGATCGTGATATTCTTTGCTCACTTGATAAACGAAATTTCTCATGATGGTGTGCTATCTTTAGGTTGGGAGCTGAGCACAGCCCGTTCGGGATCATTGCCGAGAGAGACAGACACGCACTAGCACACTAACACACTAAGTACACTTACCTCCACACTAAGCACTCGACTTATTTGCATCTCCCGCCTCCCAAAGTTCCTTTACACTTGCATCAAAGCTATTTCCATGCCATCCGGATCTACGCTGATCCCTCGGCCTAGGCTAACTTACCCGTAACTCTTCCTAGCCACCACAGCTCCAAACTCAAGAAACGTTTGATGCAAGTTGAAGGACACACGGGAATTGAGGCTCCAGGTACCCGCGCCCTCTCCTTTGCTGAATCTCATTACTGGCATAATACGAACTTAAGCCGTTGAAATCCTAATTCCCCTTCCGGCAAGCACCAAAGATTGCAATGCTCTCCCACAGAATCTGATAGAGCCATCAGAAAGCAATTTCAGGCGACTCCCAGGAACCCTCAAAAAAAGCACTAATGCGGTCCTTTCACCAAACCTTCTTCACAAAGCTTGCTACACCGCAACCTTCCAGCCCTAATTTGCCACTATTGTCACAACCTCTCACTCGTCCCTCCCAGGGCAGAAAACCCCCGTCAAATTCTCTATAAATCCCCCAAGCCAACAATCCACAGACCCCAATCCAGAAATCTCGGACGTAGCTGGAAGATCTCAAATTTCTCCCCACCCCGCCTCATCCCCACCGGGTGGCGCGCAAGAACACGACATAAGGGAATTGGAATTACAAGCACATGGTTGCCCCGCGCGGAATAGCTTCCTATTCAAGCCCCCCTCACGCGCAGTGGTGGGAATGATATCGATGGTCTATATGCTAAATACTTCTCCATATCGATCTTGCCCCGATTTCCAAATTGTAATACAGGAGTGCACTGTACCCCTAAGCATGAAGATTTAATGAGTGTCGTGCTCCCATCAGCACACGTAAGCTACATACTGAGGGGCCGACCGATAGGCAGAATGAGAGTTCGACAGTCAGCCAGCACGGAAAACCCCGCCTTTCTCGACTGTAAATATTCGGCACAGTAATACCCTTACGCTGCACTTTTAATCATTCGCTGGTTTGCTCTGGGCGCCCCAAACCAACGCCCCAAACCAACCGAGAATAGCACCAACTTCAAACTCGTATAGTTTAATAGCCACAACCTTCACACTTACGACCTTTTGTGAAGATGTTCAATTTATTACCCTCTAGATATTTACAGAAGGGGTTTTGGGAACGTTGACTTGGGCGGGGCTGAGCTGACTTTAAGTTTGTAGGGGCCTCACTAATATAGCTTGCAAGTAATATCTTGGCACAATCCTTCCCGATTAGGAGGCTAATATGCATTTCATTACTGTGTTAGGAGATGATTTACGAATTAATAAGCGACGTTGAATCAAGACAAGCATCGATTTAGAGTGCCCGGAACCACACTCTGAGTGGACAGTTGTGGGCTTCTAGTTTATGGTCGGTTAAACAGATGGTTGGAAGTTAGTGTAACAACCCCTAGGCACTTCTTCTCTGGAGACTGAATGGGCTGACGAAGGCCTCTTAGGGAGCTGCCTAAGATACATCCCACCACCGATAAAACATGCCGAAGTGGGGTGGATGGAGAGGAGGCGGAGGAATAAGAGGATGGCGGGAAGGGAGGAGAGAGGAGGATGGATAAGGGAGAGGGATGAAAGGACAAGAGAGATTTTGGTGGCGAGAGTGAGGAAGAGGAGGAATGGGAAGGGGGCGGCAGGGAGAGGAGGAGGAGGCTGGAGGGGAGTAGGATAAAGGTGAATTGGGATGTTGGGAAGGGTTAGGAGGAAGTGAAATTGAGGGAAGATTGTAATTTTTGTTTTTTGTTTTTTGGGTTAGAGGTGTTTGCGCAGACGCTTTACTTTGGCACAGAAAGCGCGAAGAGGATAAAATTTTATAAAAAATTAAAAAAAACATGGAAAAATGATAATGAACGGTTGGGAAGCAAATTATCTAGACACCTTTACTGGACTAGTCTGCCTAACTTAGCCTGGCCTGGGTATTTTAGGCGGCGGGGGCAGCCTTTAGTATGATACAATGTTTCTATTGGCTGTTTCGTTCGAGGGGAGTCACGGGGTACGGTGGGAGGGCCACCCGCGCTCCGGAGCACAGCACCCCAAACTAATGCCATAGTCACCAGATAGCTGGTCTTTATTGGCGTTGAAGGATACCGATACCAGTACCAGTACAGTACTGTGTCTCTGAACACAGCTAAGAGGTTGCACAAGTGCCAGGGGAGATGTTCTCGTAGGGTGTGCAAGATCGTGATTATTTTCTAGATCAACATAAATTAACTGTTCACTAACTCTATCAAGGGTGCCGTACCTTCGTGATTTACTTAGAGACCTGAGAGCGGGGGTTTGATGGGAAACAGGAGGGGTTGTGGTACACGGTGTGTTTGTAGGGAACAGGGCATTGTGAGTGGGTTTTAAACAGTTTTGGGGAGGACAACTACGGCCACAGTCACCCCTGCTCCTTAATGTCAGCCCGGAGTTAAGAACTCTATCCACGCGAAATACGAACTGGTTGGCCATTATGAGAGCACAGGAATTTGATACCCGAACTAATCTAAACTAGGGTGGCCCAACTCAGGCCGAACAAATATCTTCAACAAATTATGATATCCGCAAAAACTCTTGTGATTCGCTGTCAGATTATCCCTGTAAGCCCCTGTACCACAAGGTTTAGTTTGGCAAGTTAACCGAGTCGCGAAAACTAGCTAAGATCCAACAAAGCCAAAGTGCTCAGGCTATACCGTGTTAGGAAAGCACTAATCCTCCTCAAAGACCTGGTCTCTGAATTCCGAAACCATAAGTACTCGTAATGTCCTGACGTTTGTGAACACAACTACTATTGCATAGGGGCAGAAAATAAGCCGGAGCCGCAGGATTTTGCAGGTATGCAATAGCAGCTGTGTCCACAAACGTCTGGACATTACGAGTACAGTTCAGGGCCGACAAGAAGTGATTGGACGGTCATTTAAGTTAACAGTCCAGATATACCCCTGTCCGTTCAGATTAACATGACCCTGCCTTGTCCTAGCGGGAAAGTTAACGAACAGTTAATTTAGGTTAATCTGGGAAATAACCCCTGTCTTGTGGGAAAACACCCCCCCCGCGTGCCTTGGACAATGGAGATAACGAATCAAAAGGGCTCCCACTGTCCCGGACTATATTACCAAACATCACTAAACGGATAAAAGTCTACCCCCCTGAACTCTAATCTGTCAAAAAATTGTAAAATCCCTCTCCCCGAAAAGGCAGCTCCCCTCCCTGCGCGAACCAATCAACTTATAAAACGATGCAGTCTCCAACGAAGACATGACGAATACTCGAGTACCGGCCGGCGAAGAACAGGGGTATTTGGCAAGCAAAGCAGCTATGGCTAATCCCTGCTAGTCTCCACCTGGTTTTCGCCGTGCCCCAGTCGAAGACTATTATTCCCCACCCCGACCACAGTACGGTAGCAGTGAGATTGTGCTCCGCCGAGCACATAATCTTTTCAGAGAGGGGGTAAGGGCTCTGCTAAGATGAATGGTGCTCGAGTAATTGTAGAGATCTTTTTGTTGCGCGAACTAAAGATGGGCAACTAGTGGAGAGCTAGCCCCACCGATGTAAATATCAAACCTTCCTATCTTGGCCAACTATTTGACTTTTGCCACCCTAAGTCCTTGCATAACCTAAAAGGAGTGCAAGTATATGTTTCTCTTGGCATGGATGCCCAGAGATAATGTGCATGATGGAGCCGAATCTCGCTAGTAGCCTACACACAAACTCACTCGCCAGTGCACTTGTACAAGTGCAGAAGCCTGTGTTGTTAGATTCTTATTATGATACTATCTTATTGTTCCGCCTCCCACCAACCAATGCCATAAGATTATCAAACCCGCCTAACTGACCCTAAATCGGGTGCGAAGGGGGAATTTTCCCTTGCCATAACGGGACGAGAATCCGTGAAGTTCACATCCCAATCAAGGGACCCGACTCAGTTCAATAATCCCTGCTTCTCCTCTTTTTTCTTTTTTTTTCTTTTACGGTCTTGTTCCGACCAACAACCAACTACCCAACCAGCCAACATTTCTAATGATCTTGTGCGCCCCCAATTCCCCCTCCCGAAGGTAGATTGCCCCCTCTGTTGAGTACCATGTTGGCAGGCAAAAAGCAGAAATAGCTTGGATTCTCCCTTATTTTTTAGTACTTGTCTTGGGGTTGAGATGAAGATGAGATGAGATGAAGATTTAGATAAATACAAACTTTATTCAGGAGTAATAAAAAGAATCTACAAATCATAACTACCATATTCACGGGTCAAGCTCCGTATATACACTCGCACTGACCCACGATTAGATGGGGGATAAAACAAAAAAAATCAAGACCGAAATCTGAAAATCCAAAAACCATATCTCACACCGACCAGACCCACAATGCCATACTCCAAAACCCATATAAAACAGTAAGAGAATAATATGACAGAAAAGAAAAAGAACTCTAGACAATATGCAAGAGGGAAGGCTACTTTTTTGTATGGCACAAGAAGTAACGTCCATCCGTTAATTAAAGCTACTAATGTAACGACCGTGTATCTATAATCCAGCGGATTCCCCCCAAGAATACAAACTTGCTTGCCCTTCTCCGTCGTTTCTGGCCTCGGATAGGTAGGGAGGGAGGGAGGGAGGAAAGTAAGGGGTAAGCGAAGTTAAAGCGAGCGGAAGAAAAAACTCAATAAAAACCAAAGAGAAGGAAAGACCGATGCGTGTGTGTTGTTCTGCGTGAAGGTTTTCGGACAGGATGTTGAGGTTGAGACGTAAGGAGAGTGATTCCAGCTCAGCTGAGCAGACAAGGCCAAAATCTGCGAATAAGTCTACCACCCGAAGGTCTCAGAATGCAAGTAAATCTCCTCTCGCTCTTCACAAGCCCAGATATCAGATTGCATGTCTGCAACTGCATTTGCAACATCAACCTTCATAGAGTGCGGACCACACACTACTTTCGTTAATCATGATTCTTCAAGTGCAGAGGAGTCAGGGGACATACCGTAAATGCAAGTCCTCCTTCCAAACGTCTCCGACCAAGGCGGTAATCCATCCCTCAACGGTGGTCTTCCAAACTCCAATAACACCTCGTCTCCCATGGGCGGAACCGGAGTAGTGGATCGAACAGCGGGAAACGGGAACTCGTGTAATTCATCGTCGGAGGAAGAGCCAATATCCTTCTCCATCATCTGGAATTGGAATTCTTTCTCTGCCTCTGAAGTTCCGGGTGGGCGAAGGAGTGCGGGTAGGGGTCGGAAGGTCGGGCTTATGGGGCTTTGTGGCCATTCGCGGGTTGCGGAGACGGGACCCTTGGGAAGTTCAACGGCTGTTTCCTCGGTTACGTAGTACTGGCAAAGTAACATGTTTCTTGGAAGGTTTCTGGCGGCAGCGGAGATTTCGTCTTTGAACCATTCGAGAGATTCTAAATTGTATCAGTAAAGAGTTCATCCGAGGGTTTGTACAAGGTGGCACCATACCAAAGCGCTTAACCGTCCAGATTATTCTAATATCTCTTGTTAAAGCCTCACCCTGACGGATCTTGGATGCTAAATGTTGAAGATGCGCTACAATTGGGGTGATTCCTGAGCCGCCGGCTACCATGAGCACAGTTTCGAATGCTTCCAGCTTACGTGACAATCCGCCGTATGGTCCATCCAGATACGCCCTATAGGAAACGTCAGGGCGAGTCCTGGAGATGTCAAATACACGTCTGGTGAAGCCCTTGTGTGGCTTGAATACCAAGACCAGATCGTTGTATTCGCAATCCTTAGTATCATCAGACATGATAGAGGCCACAGTGAACGGATGATTATCAAGCAGCGAGATACCAGGGATTCGGATAAAGATATGTTGCCCGGCTTGCCATCGCATGCGGGTTGGCACAGTGATTTTTACACCGTCGTCCGTGAGGGGCGTGAAGTGTGCTTGGTCGCCATGGAAGGAGCGAGGACCAAACCAGTTGGTCCTCCAAATGAACCTATACGCTAGATGCGAGACCCAGATAATACATGTAGCGTAAAGGTAATGCCACTATAATAGCGTGTCAGTATGTTTTAGGCCCTAAGTGATGAGAGATGATGCGAACCGAAGTCAACATATTAGCACAATGCCAGAACATCAACACCACGTACCCCACTCCCAAAATAATATGCAAATGAACAAAAGCCTCATAACACCATGCCCTGTTTCTGGTTAGCATCGAGTAGATATTCTTGAAAGAAGGAAGCATACCTTATAAAATTTAAAGAACCAAAAGTCAACCAGAACATACATACAAGTGCCCCAACTCCATTCCAATACGTTACATGGTTATTGAACTTCTCAGTCAATTCGCTCCACCCGCCATTCTTCAACGGCTCGATAATGTACGGTAAAGAGTGGACCAGACTGAAGAAACCACAGACGAATCCCAACCACCGATGCAAAACATTCAACTTCTCATGTCCCATGCCCGTCACCATACTGATCAAATTTGCCTTCATCCCGAGTAGGATGATAAACGGCGTCATGGCAAGGGCAATCATCCCGCTTCTGCCTGAAAGCGGAGGAGGCCCGAATCTCGGCTCCCTCTCGTAATACGGATGCTGAGAGAAGACATACAGAAGGGGGTAGATGAACCCGGCCAGTATGAGGGCACCCAGGCCGAAAGATGTTGTCGCGAGGCCTGTTAATGAACTACGGAGGTAACAAAAGGCGCGGAAATGTAGCGACATTCGGTCGAATAGTGATCGCTCACTGGATAATACTCTGCTCTTGTTATTATTTGCTATAGTGTATCCTAGTCGTCGCCTATCCAGTAGAATATCGCGAAGGTTGAGTAACCCAAATATCAGGACCAGCCCGCTGGCGAAGAAGACCCAACCCAGTGCATGCACTCCTCCCCTCGTCCATGGCCATTGCTTCCGCTGCTGGTAGAAGTAAACTTCGACGTCGTCGTTGTTGTATAGTGCTGGGTTCAGCACATCCTTCATGATAGCAGTCGGGGCAGCCATGATGAATACTTGCTGGAAGGAAAAGGGCTAATTTGGGGGGTTGGTGGTTTGGTCAAAGTAATGACTTCTTCC
>QOVD01003195.1:0-42921 GCA_003521225.1 Tuber microsphaerosporum | reverse complement strand
GGATAGCATCCTGCTGGGGGCCTACCGTATCGGTTACAGGAAATTCCACACCCGTTTAAGTGCTATTCAACCTTACTACAAGTCTACCGGTATTCAATCCACGGGGGGAGCCCTCAGCTAGGCTTGGCACCAAAAAAATGCACATTGAGCACGAATCAACCAAGACTACCGCAGAATTCCTGAATTAAGGCGTATCCTGAAATAAGGCGCACCTAGCAATGGAGTACCAATTATTGGTTCAATCGGCAACCCTAAACCTTAACTGCCCCCCCGACACAATTCTTGAATAAGGCGCGCGCCTTATTTCTAGAATTCTGCGGTACCGGAGAAACTTGAGTAATTGAACCGTGCGCTATGTCGTCGGACTTTCCTCTCTCAGGAAGGTCAAGAAGAAAAAAAATTCTGTCTCAGCAGGGGGAAAGGGGCTGTGTTTTTGCTGTGTTTTTGCTGTGTTTTTTGCTCCCATTCCAGAGAAGGAAATTTCGGACTTCATAGCACACGGTTCAATTATTCGAGTTTTTACCGTAGTCAGGTCTCGTAATCTAGGCGTGCTTCAACCAGAAGGTTCACTAAATTTTTCTTATCAGACCCACGTGGCTAATATATCAATCCACCGCACTTGTAGTGAACTGGCACCAAACCAGTCATAGAGGTCCAGTGTCCGGGGTTTATGAACCGAGAAACCTCCATAAGAAACCCGTTGTCGGTCGTATGCTGGTATATCTGGACTAATCAAGCTGTGTTCTTGGTATCATAGTCTAGGATTTCCTTCTCTGGAAAAGGGACGGAGAACACAACAAGAGGTGATCCCGTCGACAACTCTCAAACAAAAAAAAAACCACTAGGTGATACCAAAGGAGGCAACTCCCAACGGCTAGCACACAGTTTAACTGTCAGAGATCCTACCATAAATGCTTCACTTAACGGTAAAGCTGGTGATTTTGTGCCTTCCCATAACCGGAAAGCTGCCCGGAGAGCGGTAGAAAATCCACCCCTCGCGCTCCTTTCCACTAAATAAAGTCATCTCTAGATACTCACGGCATGGCATGGCCCCAATAAGAAATTTCAAGAATTTATAAGAGTTATGAGAACAACTATTCCTCCCAATGATGGGAGTATAAAGCCTATAAATTAATAACTGGTGATTTTTACTATGGTGTGCTTAAAATCTTTCCTGTGGAGTATTGTACGGTGTGGCAGCGAATCTTTCTTGGGCAAGCGGAGGAATGTATATATAGAGAGAGTGTTATATTTTGATGACCTACTTCTCTAACAACCGGGGAAGATAGGACTCTTAAATACAAAAAACCATTCCGACTCTTCTGGGAGTCTGTTGACTACAATCACCTCATTCCTACAAGTTTCCATGACTTCTCTGTTCTCCTAATCTCCCCACTTCCCTTCACCGCTCATCACCCCGCTTTCCTTCACTCCTCTTTACCCCGCATTTCCCACTTCCAAGTCGGCCCCACTTCTCGCATTCTTCACCGAGAGGTTGACACTACGGTAGCCCTCCGACATCGTACTCATACCCCCAAGAAGAGGCCATGTCTGGTGAAGATGTAGTGAGCTCCAGTGATACACAATAGTGCTAAGATCAGGAAGTCACTTGAGGCTTGTATGGAGGTGGTGTATTAAATGTAAACCACGACTACCCTTCTCCTAGATTGCCACAAGCCTCTCGATTTTAGAAATCTTTTATTCAATTTCCCCAGCTACTAACTGCTCTCTACATGTCGCTCGGTTTTACTTAATCTAAAATGCAACCCTGAATTGTTTACGGGCAAGACAATAGTCTATAAAAAGCGTACGACCTTTTTTTGAAATCGCTCATGAGCTTGATTTTTCTTAGTCCAAGTGTTTTTTTAAAAAAGACGTGATGGTAGAAATATACATGTTACCAGAATCGATACATTTCGATGTTTCTTGAAATTCTAATATCACAATATCATACACGAGATTAAACACCCGGGGCTTACATCAGTTGGACTCTGCTTCCAGTTTTGCTTCACATTAATTGTTATGGACACTAATGGAATATTGGTTTACTGAAAACAAACGCGGTTAGGGTGGTTTCGCAAATATTCAAATGGATACAAAAAAAAAAATTGAAACATAAAACTCATGAACATAAAACACTTATATTCGCTGATATTGACCCAGACGACCACATTATCTTTAATATACAAGTACCCGGGATTATGTTTTTGCACATGCACCATCACCGTTACAACTCCAGTATTTGAAATTAATACTTGTCGCACAAAACCACGATCGCTTTTTCGACCAGTTAGCACAGCAACAGTCATTTGTGATATATTACAATATACGATGGATCCTACGATAGAGAGTCTTAAGAGAGAAGTTTCCTTCCTCAGGTAGAAGCTAAACCAGGGGGAGAAAAAGCTAGAGTTGAAGGAGACACATTTGAGAACATTTGTTAGGACTTCTGTACCGTTCACACCAAGAAGAGTTACGATGGCTGAGGCGAGCAGACCAGTTACCCTGATTTCGACGCAGAGGGGATGGGAGAATGATGATGGGTTTGGGAGGGATAAAAGGAGAGTGTTGGGAAAGGGGATACCATTTGACCCTGAGGGATTGAGGGGGAAAAGGGTGGTCGTGTGATTAAAAATTGGTAATGTGCTGTGGGAGGTTGGGATTGGTGGTATGTTGGCTACACTGGAAGAGGAGTGTTATGTGATTAGTGAGGGATCACGGTAGTTGGTGGGGGCGGAAGAAAAGGATAGGCGAATGAAGATGGGAAAGACTTCCTCTATGGTGGTGGTGATGATTAGAGGGGAAGAGGATGCGGCGAGAGTGTTGAGGCGAGGTTTCTGGCTGGGTGGCAGGTGGCACTCGGGAAGAAGGTTTGAGGCGGTGCAGCTGTAACAGGTTTTCTCCTGTCTAACTAAATACAATGAGATGGGCGGTAGTCCCGCTAGGGCTGGGCTCAAGGGAGGCTTCCAGAGAGGCGAAGGGAGAAGAGTATCAGGTAGAGAGCGAAGGGAATAAAGGATCGCCGTTCAACCAAGTATATTCTTAATCTAGGCGTCTCGCTGAAGTCTGCCCTGTCTCCTGCTAGCCAGGAGACGGTTCTTAAATACATAAGTTGTTCCCATCCTTCAGTAATTAGTTATCCTGCCACCACGATCATTACCAGTGAGTGTACCCTTCACCGGAATCCTGTAGTCCTGCCGGAGTCTCAGAGACTCATAGCTCTTCGCTACAAAGCCTGCTGCCTACCGCCGGTATACATGACCATTCCTGACCTGAATTCCAACAGATAAGTTCCAAACAAAGAAACTAAACATATAACAAGCTGCCGGTATCCTAACCAATACCGGAGGTGAGATAAATCCAAATATAAATCAAACAAAAATAAACATAGGAAATCCATTGCTGCCGCCTGTGTAATGCTGCCGGAACATGTACACATGTTACAGCAGCCAACGAGGAAGACCAGTGGTTAGGTATGGTGTGGGGAGATGTTAGATATGTGGACGAAGGAGGAGGTGAAGGGAATGAATAAGGTGAAGGCGGATTTGGGGGAGGTGAAGGAGATAGTAAGGAATAATGAAAGAAAGAAGAGGGAAGAGAAGAACGTGGAGGAGTTCGTGGCGCCAGAACAGGATACATTTAGGTATGTAGGGAGAGATGTCAAACTGGGGAGCTTGTTTGGAAGGGCGGTATCACCCATTGCAAGTGATACTTCCCTTGGCGAAATGTGTTTTACATTGAATGTCAATGAGAAATGTGGGTATTGTTCAGTAAAGAAGTTGGTGGATAAGGGAGTTGTGAAATGTGCTTGTGGACCGGGTTTGAAGATGAAGATGGATGGTTGGAAGAGCAGGCGAGAAGATTAAGGCAGACGCTAGTATTTAGTATAGAAAACCCTTAGAGCTCTAGTTAGTTAATAAAAACAGCCCAAAAGTTCAAAAAAAAAAAAAAAAAAAAAAGTTTTCGCACACACCAAAGTGGCTTACCAGCAAAAATTATTTAGAAACTGGTGGTTCACAAAGTGGTGTGTGCGAAAACACTTTTTTTTTTTTCCTTTTTTTTTATTATAAAACTTTTTGACTTGTATTACTATGGCTACTTCTATCAGACAAATACACAGTACTAAAACGGCTTTCTATACAATAATAATGTGTCTGCTGTATTTCAAAACTCCAAAAGGCAAGCGGAAAACCTACATATACCTAAGTATCCCCCAAAGAAAGTAACTAATAGGAAATGTACCCCTCGCTTCATCACAGAACTTTAGCGTCTGCCGTCTGGTCCCAGGGTATAACCCCAAAACGAATCCACGGCCTCAGGGTCACCCGCCCTACG
The DNA here is from genome assembly GCA_003521225.1 of Tuber microsphaerosporum. NCBI lineage: Eukaryota > Fungi > Ascomycota > Pezizomycetes > Pezizales > Tuberaceae > Tuber > Tuber microsphaerosporum. The sequence continues at coordinate 38,586 of QOVD01003195.1, read as the reverse complement.
ATCCGAACAACCTCCACACTAAAACACTTGCCAACTCTGACGCATACCACCTCAGTAGCCACCGCCCGCTCTCCCCCAAAATAAAAATAACCTAAACTACCACTCCCAGAATTGGCGCCAAGGGTTATGCCACTTGTAATGGGTGACATCGCCCTCCCCCGATCCCGTTTGTGCGAAAACATAATCCCGGGTACTTGTAAGAGAATCACGCTAAGATCTCATATTAAGGATGAGACATCTCTTTGCGTGATTTTACCATACTTCTTCTCTCCAGCCATCTCACTTTACTTAGGAAGAGGACCATGAGGTTCAAATTATCTCATTATTTTGTGTCTTAGACAACGACTGGCAGCATAACACACCCAATACTGATGTGAGGCGGTGTCAAAGCCTCAACTCAACCTCTTAGCGTGATTCTCTTATATTCAAGATAATGCGGTACGCCAAAACCGTTGTGTCTCAGCTCATAGTGTCGGTTGAGTGCCTGTTTCGTTTTGAACGGGGTTGACCGGATACAATCGGGTGCGTTACAAGTGTAGGAGCGACGGGAGCAAGTGTGGGGACCGCTTCTCCGGGTTAAACAACGTGAAGGATAGAACAAAAGTGGAAAGGGATGCGAACCTGTTTCCTAGGCATTTAGCTGATCCACAAAAGACTTTTTCCCTGGGAGACGCTTGGGTGGCGGAGATATTGATATGGTTGTAAGCGAGGGCATCGATGATAGATCCATCGCCTTGGTCGTCGTGTGTCGCAAGGCGTGGGCCGAGAACGCAGTAAAAATCGTCATCAACTGGATAAAGGGGAAGTGGTCCAAGCCCTGGAGGAAGTGGCTGGAAAGTTTCAAAAGAAAAGGAACTAGTAAGATATCCCAAAGAATGAGGTTTGTGTAATTGAGATAATTGGGGGGACAGCGTGTGTCCGAGTCCCGCTTAACCAAAAAGAGAAAAAAACGAAAAGAAAACTTCGAGGGCGTTTGGCAAAAGCGGAGGAAGGCAACCGTTTGGCGTGACTATTGTGGCTGTAGAAACGATTTCGGAATTTTGGAAGGGAAGAAAAGATCTTTTGGATGGGACAACGGAAGGGAGCAGTCGTTTCCAAATAGGCCCTGAGGGGAAGCCGCCCCCCGAAGACTACCGGCCGGTAGGGCACGGATAATTCACGGGGAATTTAGCAAAATTAAAGCAGAGTAGTCGGGGGAACTCACCTGTATTTGAGAAGATAATTGCCTTCCTCCAAAATACGAGCGAGAGCCGAAGGGGTATGTAGCGCCTCTTTCCAACCAATCATTCATGCTAAAAACGAGCCTGCGGTGGGGACACGCCCAGAGCTTTGTGCTGCATACAATTGACACGATTACGGCTGGTCAAATGTAGGAGAGATGCAAAAAAACTTTTGCGAGTGGCAACCGGTACCTCGCCTAAGTTCTAAGGCCGGGTAACCTTAATAAATAAATAAATAAATAGAAATAAATAAAGATAGAATAAAAATAAAAATAAAAATAAAAATAAAAATAAAAATAATAAAAATAAAAAAAATAAGAATGATTTATTAAGCTCTTTAATTGATATGTAGTTTTATGTTATATTTTTTCAATACTGCAATATCCTTCAATATTCTAATATGAGTCTGTGCCAATTAAAACCTGACTATGGGGCTTTCAGACTATCAGCTGGAAAATGCATTACAACCTAAGTGACTAAAGAAAAATGTTTTAAGATATATCTGTTTTAGGTTAACAGTTACTTAGCAGAGCAACTATGCAATCAAAACAAACGTTAATATTAATCTAAAACCATGAAAATTTAATTCAAGAGTACTAATCTTAATGTATGAAATTTAATTTTGAAAAGAATCTTTATATATATCTTCTTACATCCATTGTTTCAGGTAGTATATCATATCTCTTTCATAAGTTACATTGTTCTGCTTTTGTTTTTTTTGTTTTTGTTTTTTTTTATCTGTTTTTATTATCGTTTTAAGCCTGATAGTATGAAACCAGGTAGGAGACGAAAGGAGCTTGCAGCGTCAGCTATGACCCCAAATACCCGGTACGTATCCAATATCAGTCTATCCTGTACCCCCCTTCGCTAAAAACCCTCTGACCCTGTCCGACAAGAGCGGAAACCCACATACATGCCCGGTGCTATGGGTAGAAACCTCTGAAAGAAAAATACAGGGCTGAGCGCCGACAGAAACCTGCGCAGACAAGCAGAAAGAAAGAAACCAAACGACAGTGAGATCTTAACCGAGAAAGCCAAAAGTGTACTACTCCCAACCTCAACATACCCCACCAGCCTTCCCCTCAAGCGAGTGGCCGTCCTCCTAGGTGGCTTTCGAACTGAAGGTAGGCAAAGACAGACCATAGACAGACCGTGGAGCAAGCGACGCAATCGAAAAACCTGAGGCCTGGTGGCGCAAGCAAATCAAGCTAACCCTCTGGAAAACAACCAAGGTGAAAGTAGCAGTAGGGTGCCAGCCTGGAGAGAGCGACCGCTTTATGGCGGCCAGCAAACGAGGGGAAGGCTGTAACCGGCCCAAGGGATAAACGACGGAGAGAGAAGAGGAAGGACAAGGAGAGCAGAGGGGTAGACCCAGTCAAGAAGTGCGAGACCGACCGACCAGAACGAGATCACAGTTTTCGACGATGTCGACTGAACCAAACAGAGTTCCAGGAGATAGTGCAATAAAAGGGAGCAGAGCCACCGGGGCCACTACTTCACCGATAACCCGAAACTGTCGAAGGCAATTAACAAGAAAGGGGTTGCCGACTGTGAGCTAACGCTAAGCGAGGGCAGTGAAGTGAAAGCGGAGAAGGAGGAAGGAGCGACCATGAACCCCTTAGACAATGACTGCCCAAGAGCAATGCCATCAGAAGGGGAACAGAGGGGAGAGGGAAGAAGTAGTGTCACCCTCATAGACAAAGGGGCCATCCGAAGAGAGGAGAGGAGGATAGATAGAGTTGACGATGATTTCTCATGGTGTTGAGATTTCAATCACCGGAGGTGTAGAGGAGATCGTTTGTGAGTTACATTGTTCTGCTATAACTATTATTATACAAGCTAGCCATTTTATCATAGGATTTTGCAACAGTCACCTTTGAAGCAAAATAACTTATCAACTACTTGCTTCTTAGCTAATATTATTTAATCTACTGGTACCCAGAGAGCTAAAGTTATTTTATATGACAAAAAATCAAATCTAAAAATATTTTGCTTTTTAAGCATTAAGAGTGCTACAGAGGTCAATGATTCATGAATAATATTTTCTGAACTAGTAGATACATTCTCTAGAGGCCTAGCTAGATGGCTAACCTTACATGTATTATATCTGATTATGGTCTGAGAGTGGGTTTTCATTTGAAACGGGTTCAAATAGTTACTATAAAGTATTATATTATATAGGCAAAATGACTTTAGTCCTCATTGTGTACCAAGGAGAGTGATAGTACCTGTTATTCACCTTGGTACCGACTGGTCCACCATGGTCCACCTTTTTGTAATATTTTAAAATATGTAGATCAGAGTAGACCAGAGAGGACCAGAAGGACCTCAGAGACCACAACCTCTGTTGGTTGACCTCAAGTGTTCAAAACTACTGTAAATCATCCTCTAATATTTTCCTAACATATTTTAAGTCCTGGGTTATTTATTTAAAGAATTCATCTAACGGGAAAGGATTACTTTGTGAAAAATACTGACCTACTCCATATTCTGACCTCTTAGTATAAAAATAGGCTTGATCAGTTATGTTAAGCACATTGGCAGCCCATGTATACAATACTGGAATCCAGCGCATGGACTTCCGGAGCCCACAGACCTCAAAAATACGGCCATCATACCCCTGTGGTCAAGATGCTGGAAGACTAGATTCGCTACAGCCCCTGTAGTATTTGCACTCGCACCGTCACAGTCACTCAGGAATTTCCCTCCAGGGACCACTCACAACAACACCATATACATCGCAGTCATCTTTCCGACTGGATGCTGTTCACTGGATATATGAGAAGAGAACCTATCAAATATTATGCCAGTTGTTCAGACAGAATCGGCCAACATGGTATAAAGTTATAGGCCCTCAAAGTTAGGAGAGCTAAGTGAATAAAAGAAATGGACACTTGAGCGAAATCCTTCTATGAGGGAATTAGAAACCATTATGCATAGTGGAGATCAACGGTCCCACTCAGAACCAGTTAGTAAGGGAGAGGCATTGCGCGAATTTAGCTATAAGTGCGTTTCCAAGCAAAAGTCATCCCGAAATCTGATGTGTATGCAGCCTAAGAACTCACACACATTAAATAGTCTGAAGTCTAAGGAGTTGGCCACTTCTTACATGGTTCGATAAAGAATATTACAATGCTAGCCCCTGTTGGGCGGCAAGAACCCTGCACACCTATCGTTGCAGGGAGTGACACATCCTTATGGATAGAAGAATAGTGTATGTCTTCATAATGTTAAGTGGGTAGTCGAACTGTTGTCAGGGTCAGGGAGTATTCGCACTTTTTACTTAGTATTTAGTAGTTAGCCCACGAACACTCAGACGCGGAATATAAATATCAAGGTGTCTCTCTTACTGTAAAAATCATCTTGCACCGGAGAAGAGATCTTATCAATATAAAAAGTTATCATACTCAATTATCTGTTTATCACAATGATTACTTCTTCTGAAAGACAGTTACCCAAGAGCCTTCTTAGACAAATCTCCGTATAGACCTACTCAGGCTTAGCTCAATACCGCAGTCACCATATCGGCTACTCCTAACAAGTTAGTACAGAATACTAAGATACTTTAATATATGAGAAATAAAACCCATATTTTCTAGTATTAAAGACATTCCTGGTATTTTTTATTTTTATTTTTATTTTTATTTTTATTTTTATTTTTATTTTTGTTTTTATTTTTATTTTTATTTATTTAATTATTTTTATTTAATTATTTTTATTTTTATTATTATTCTAAGGTTACCCGGCCTTACCACTTAGGCGAGGTACCGTTTGCCACTCGCAAAAGTTTTTTTGCATCTCTCCTACATTTGACCAGCCGTACACGATCATTGATTTTACTGGGCGATGGTGGGGTGGCTCTTTTCCTGTCTTAGAACAAAGCCTGCAGCTCTTGTGCATTATTCGGGCACAAGTTCTCGGGTTCGAGTCTCGCTTGCTTGCGATGCCATTCACAGCGGGGAAATGCGGCACTGGGGCCAGGCTACGTAACGGAACCTCGCGAGATGAGGCTGTGCCAAGATACTAGACAAGAAAATTTAGCCTGCAGCACAGTCTGCACAAGGGCCCCTGGGCGGGTGATGACCAGGGTGTACCGGTATTTGGCGGCAGAGAGAAACTCGTTAAGGCCGGGTAACAAAAAAGTGCTTGTTACTGACCCTTGTTCGTCCCCCCCGCAGTTTCGTCGCACCCCCAGCGGAGGAGGCTGTACACGTACTAGTGCTTGAGTACCGTACTCGAGTAGGGAACCAAACCTCTGAGCTTGCAATTGCTTCCCTATTTCGGTACTACACTATGCTTTCCTGCCGTGGTGATTGGGGTGTCCTCGGGTTTGTTACTAGCGTGCGTACCGGTATGGCCCGTACTCGAGCACTCATCTAAACGACCACTTGTGGCCTAACCAATTCTACTCTTTTTTTGGGTTTAGCCCTGGTGTACTGTAGAGATCTCTTCTAGCGAGAGTCGCACATTCTCATTGAGTCTTGAAAGCTGGCATATATGCTAGGAAGATTTTGATCTCCTTCCCAGGTGTAGCAGAAGGTCGACAATCGAGCGTGTTAAAAGTATTCTATAGGGAACCCGCATCATCCACTTATGTCTAATGTTGGCGACGCGGTGCGCAAGTTTGGGAAAATGAGGTGGTGGAATGGCATGTTAAAGAGCGCAGCTCAACTATTTGAGCTCTAGCGGTACCGTGGATGCGGTCGCGGGGTAGACATGATTTTCTGATTAATTGCTCTTATTTCCTTACCTCTTTGAGCTGCGCTGGGTTCACTGCCCCCGAGGCATCCAAAATCCCTCCCCTGGGTAGGCTGAATGCACTACGAAAAGTAACCGCGTCAGCCCCGGCTCAAGACAGGAAAAGCAAAAAATGTTAGACCCTACGAGCAGAGGGGATACCAACTCCACCGGGCAAGGTTGAATTATTCGAGTTCTTGCCGTACGGTAATGTACGCTGTCACTGTAAGTACTCGAACACAAGAGAAACGTATCTACTATAGGTGTTGAAATTCGCCATCTGGGAACCGGGCAGAGAAATCGACTCAAACTCAGCTCCCATTTGGGGCTAGGAGGGAGAAACAAAAAAAAAAAAAGACAAGAAAAGAAAAGTAACAAGCAGACAAAAGATCATGGTGTGTTATATCATAATATTAGCAAAGTGGCAGGGCCTGGTGGAATCAGAGAATATCACTCGCTACCACTCTATTCGAAGGGTAGGTTTGCATAAATGGGAGGAAAGGAGGCTTGACTTGTAAGATTTTAGATATAAGGTTAACTCTTAATGTTGCAGATAAAAACATTGTGAATCTAATTTGATTCCACATACTATTCTCCAAAACCCCATGTGGGTGATCTGTGTCTAAGACTATGCATGAAAGTTTGGCCTCAGTGAATTTTCTTTTGAGGCCGTAGCGTAGGACTCATGGGATGGGGGTTGGTTCCTGGGTGGCGAGATTTGCTGCGTTAACTTTTATAGATGGGTTACAATAGGAAGTGTGGGTGGTCTTCCGAACTCGCTTTCGAGGTCATGGCTAGAGAATGGTGGTATACAAACATAATCTTCTTTGGGCTATGTCCTTGGTGGGGACGGGTGGCCACCATGATAGTTTAGTTAACACCTTTCCATTGCTTTCCACAAGTTGTCAGAAATTCTTGAGAGTCTGGTTTTTTTCCTTCTTCTCTCTAGATCTAGATAACACTCACATCTACTCCTGATTGGGCAGAGGGAAGGAACGGAAAAGGGAATCCGGCAAGAATTGGGGAACGGTGGTTATGTAAAGAGGATAGACAACCAGGAGAGAAAGAAAGAGAATTCATGTGATCGGGGTTTGGGCAATACCGGCTGCCCCGATGCTGTAGCGATAGCTCCCCAACAATCGCCAACTCTAGGCTATAAACAGGAACCGACAAACCATAACTAAACTAAATAAGGAAACCAATGTGGAAGTTTGTGGGGACGTTTCATAGTGCGGACCATGGAACAGCGATTGTTATCGAAATAAGCAGGGCACATATACGGCTTCTATGCTTGGAAGGGGATTTAAGTGGATATGTGGGTATGATAATCTTCAAATAGCTTTGGCCCAAGTGGTTTCGCATAGTCTTGGGGCTACAAATGGCCAATATCTTAAGACAAAAATAAACAAAGGGTCATAATATTATTTCAAAATATAATTATCCAGTTAAGTTATGCCACACACTCTTTAAGTCTTAGGAAATGTGTATTGTTGAGGCAGAATCATTGATTTCTTGAAAAGCCCTTGTTGTGTATCAACACATTTGCGTCCAAAACTAAGAGACACTCACAATTCTACCTCACCTACTCCCGCGGAAAATAAGTTATGGTGTAATGAGCCTCAGATTTTGATGTGTTTCTTCGTTGATTAGTGCAATAACTTATTTAGTGTGGGAGTATATTTTTTTGAAATATCCTCTATTGTTTCCTAGGCTGTTGAGACGGTGGAAAATTCTATGCCACCCCCTCGGCCTGAGACAGAGGCTGATAAGCAACCCTTTATTAATTACTACAAATTCGGAGGTGAGATGGCTTCAGACCATCTAATATTCGCAATACGGTTGTACCTGCACTCATCATGACTGAAAAACACTGAGAGAGCACCTTAGCAATCCTTGTCTTAAGCAATGACATGGGTAGCATAAATGTTTCGCTGTCTCAAATCCTTAGGGGTGAAAATAATATGAAGAATGTGAAGAAAAAAAAGTTGCATAGTTTTGGCCATACCGAATGCACCCTCAAGATAAAAGTTCCATGTGGAGAAATTTAGGTTAAGAGAACCATTTTCCCGGCATATGTGGGATACAAGCCGCAGTGTTTTTTTGTCAGTATGATAACCCCGACCCTGGTTCCATAAGGTATTACATTTTCAAACCATGCCAGACTACTTTATAGATTGTATTCGACAGGTCATCGCCCGCTCCGTATGGTACTCGAGTATTCGAAGCCTCTGGCTCATCATGCAACCAATTTCCCTTACCAAGACATTAGCAGAAATGGATTAGGCTATCTGGTGATCGCATTTTGATGGTCAGATTATCTGACCCTTTTAACGCCAACCTGCGCTTGGATACCAGGCCCAGTCTGTGAACATTCCCAATTGCCGGGAGCCGTGATATGTAGCTGAGCCTACCGGTACTCGGCTGCCGTACGGTACTTATCCCAGAAAAGTAGCACAGTACCCGGAAACAAGGGGGTAACGTATTCTCCGGTAGCGTGAGTGCCCGTTATAACCTGCAATAGGGGCAAGAAAATAGTCAGTAAAGACCTCGGCTTTTGATTAGAATCGTCACGAGCTTGAGCTCCTCTTGTCTACGTATCCTGAAAAGAAAAAGAATGAATGAGAACAAACGAGCACATATTACTAGAAGCAATACTTCTTCAATGTTTATTTGTGGCTATTCCGGTTTCGTCATACACGCGAGTCATACGGTTGGCGTACTCTCAGTGCATTAGTTGAACTTTGCTTCCAGTTTTGGCTCACTCTTGCTTTTTGCGCACGAAGGGAATGTACTGGTAAGTTCACAGAGACATGTTAGAAAGATGTGGCTAGCTTGCGGGAATGTAAAAGATCGTTTAGATACATTGCATATTATTCGAGCAAGATGGATTGTTTAATAGTCTACGGAGTAGATTCTGCCCCGATGCCTTTCCTTTGTTAGTAAGGGAGTATATTGAGGAATAATAAAATGTGAGGAAATACAGTGATAGGTGTGGTGACCCATGGAAGGTTAAGGATAGGCTATTTGTGTTTTAGCTGTACACCCGTCTCTACCGATAGTTTAGTTTGAGAGGATAGTACTGGTGGCGGAAGTTATAGTTCACATCCTTCCTACAAAGTGCCTAAGTCCCATGCGAATCCTCATATTTCCCAATTTAACAAGACAAACATAGTGAGAAAATAGAGACATTAAGCTAATGCTCAAATCAAATCAAAAAAGATCTCAACCGCAGACTACAACGAAATCATGAAACAAAAAAACAAAAGAGAACTAGGTCACAGGAGGGAAGCTTCAAACGGAACCCATGCAATAATTTTCAGTAACAAGGTTCACGCAAAGTGGTTCGGGCATTTGACCGCCAGATAAAAAAAGGTCTTGATAGGAATAAACAGATATGGTAACCAAAAATCGTTTCGACAAAGGAAATGAGGAAGTCCCAACAACGAATGACTGATAGGCTGAATACGGATGATTGAGTGAAAAAAGAGTGAAAGGCCGGCGGATAACGAAAATAGTGGACAAAGGAAAAGCAAGCTATCTTTTTTCTTTTTGAATCATAAGCTTCCTCCCCGGTATACTTCCTGCACCTGCCAAATCTCTCATATCTTGCTCCCACTGCCATATCCATCGCGATGCTCCCCCAACTAACTACCTAGGTGAAAATTAAATGACCCAGGGTATAGTTAAGAGCATTGCCGAAGGTAGTGTGTTTGTCCGAGGCATCGGTTGTTCGGGGATCGTTAGCATCAGCTATCTAATCCTTCCGCAATTGACCAGTTGCTGATACCTCATGCTGGGTCCTCAAATGAGCAACTAGATTATCGTATCTCTTGATCCCCTTTTCGCCAAAATTCTTGCATCCAGAGACTTGACAGTCAAACCGCTCGGCGAGGTGTATCACTTCATAGTGTCGGTTGAGCGCCTGTTTCGTTTTAAAGGTGGTTGACCGGGTACAAGCGGGTGCGTCACAAGTGTAGGAGTGGCGGGAACATGTGTGTGGACCGCTTCTCCGGGTTCAAGTTAGTTGATTTAGAGGATCAAGGTAGAATAGAGGGAGGCGCAAACCTATTTCCTCGGCATTTAGATGATCCACAAAAGAATTTCTCCCTGGGAGGCGTGAGGGTGGCGGAGATATTGATGTGGTTGTAAGCGGGGGTATTAGTGGCAGATCTGTTAGCTTGATCCTCGCTTATCGCATAACCGAGCGGTGGGCCAAGAACCGAGTAGAAATCGTTATCTTCTCGGTAAAGGGGAAGTGGTCCAAGCTCTGAAGGAAGTGGCTGTAAGGTTTCAAAGTGGGATCTTTGCAGGCAGGCGGAGGTGGGGTGCAAATGTCTGTGGGAAGAACAAAAAAAGTGTACACAGGTGGCTTGATCCTGGCGGTGGCCCCCTGAGTTTAAAAGTACTGAATATCCGTGCGAATGAAGGAGATTTCGCACTGGTAGGCTGGGAAAAAACGTGTTTTAACAAATGCAGGCACCCTCCTCTGCTGCTTGTGCTCGGGTAGCAGGGCAAGCCTGCGAAAGGCAAGATTTGACTTCAGCTTGGGGTAAAGTGGCAAATATCGACTAAGAATCCTAGGGGTTTGAACCAAGAGTAACCCAGAAAACTTTTGCTATTCTGCGTACCAGAATTGTGGGAAATGTGTGTCCGGGCTCCGGTCGACGGACGAACTCACTCGTATTTAGCACCTTGGATGATAGTTGCGCTCACCCAAAATACGAGCGAGGGCCGGACGCGTATGCAGCGGCTCTTTCTAACCAATAATTCCCGATAAAGACGAGCCTGTGGGAGGGGTGCGCCCCGCGCTGTGTACTACAAAGAGGGGACATGATCATTGGACACAACCTGTGGGGGCTCTGACCGGGCCACTTTCCCCACTTAGGACGAAGCCTGCAGCTTTTCGGGATTATTCGGGCACCACATCCCATAGCCAGTCGGGGGCTGCGTCCAAGAAATCTCTTTAAAAAAAGTGATGGGATCTGGAAGATATCCTTCCATAGCTTGAATTAAATTACTGTGGTTCCAGAGTGGGACATATTGCACCCATTACTTGGGCGCACAGACGGACAAAAGCATAGGTTCTCTGCTCCGGATCTCGCTTGCGTGCAATCCTACCGGTATTCATCACTGAGAAATGCGGCACTGGGGTGAGGCTACGAAACGGAACCTCTCGAGATGAGGCTGTGCCAAGACACTTGACGGGAAAATTTAGCTTGCAGCACGTCTGCACTGGGGGTATGACGACACTGGGTGGGCGACGACTGGGGTATATTTGTCGGCAGAGGGAAACTCGTTAAGGCCGGGTAACAAAAAATTGCTTGTCACTGATACCTGTCCGTCCTCCCCGCAGTTTCGTCCAATTTCGGTATCACACTATGCTTTCCACGAGTGATTGGGGTGTCTTCGGGTATACTACTGGCGTCCCCAGGGTTCGTGCTCATCCAGAAGACCACTTGTGGCTCTAACTTATTTTATTCTCCTTTATGTTTACGGTAGGTGTAGATATCCTCCCCTTGTAAGAGCTGCATACGCTCATTGGGTCTTGAAATCTAGTAAATAAGCACAGAGAGAATTGGATCTCCCTCTCAGGGGCAGCGGAAGGTCGGCAACCGTGTGTTCAGGGAGCATTCTATATAGGGCATCTGCATCGTCCACTTGTGTCGAGAATTGGTAGCGCGAGTTTAGGAAAATGAAATAATAGGTTTAAGATGCGGCGAGTCTAGCAGAGATCAAAGAGGTCGCCAAGGAAAACCAGAGCTATTCATCAGAAAATCATACAAACCCCACACCCGTCTCCACGGTACCGTAAGAACTCAAATCGTTGAGCCTCTCCCCGAGACGTCCCATATCCCCTCCCCCGGGTAGGGCCAAAGCACAGCGAAAACTAACTGAGTCAGCCGCAGCTCAAGACAGGAAAAGAAGAAAAAGAAAGCCGGACCTTGCCAGCAGTGGTGATCCCAACGCCCTAGCCTGAGGTCCAATCATCAGAGTTCCTACCGCACGGTAATGTGCGCTATTGCCGATAGTACTCGAACACAACACATGTGCTAGGTCGCAGAAATTCTCAATCTGGGGACCAGACAAATCACCCCAAGCTTAGCTCTCAGTTGAGGCCAGAGGGGACGAAATAAACAAGAAAAGGGATGGTGGGCAGACACAAAATCATGGTGTCTCATACTGACAGGTGATAGGGCCGGAGATGTGTCATAGAATGTCACTCGCTACCACTTAGGTTTCTAATGGTAAGTTTACTAGCGTACTATATGATACAGTAGGCTAGCGTACGGTAAACATGCCAGGCGCCTTTGGGCACGCCAGTAAATACATACAAAAACCACTTTGGACCTCAGTAGGTATGTAAGAGGGAGCGGAGGGGGGGTTACATGGTAGCAAATTGAGGGAAATAATCGCTAATTTAGGATTTTAGATACGAAACCAACTCTTCTATTCTAAGTAAAAATACTACAAATCCACTTTGGCTCTTCTTCGGCACTACTCTCTAAAATCAGATGTGATATAGATGATCTATATGATGGGTTGGTACAAGCCGTTGCCAATTCGGCAAAGTACAGGGAACCCAGCCGGAGGGACGGGGCAGTTGTCTCGGAGAGCGACGGAAAAAGGCATAGCCGGTTGCTCGGCCAGCGCGGGGTCATAGCTCCACAACGCCCGGTCCTTCAAACCACCACGACACGAAGCTCTCCTATCCCTCCAACAACCCCAATAATCATCCTTCCTACAGTCTGGGTTCTTCATTGTTCGCGTTCTTTATCGCCCACCCACCCCCCACTAGCAGCCCGACGGCGCCCACATTGCCACAGAGGGGATACACCGGCGGTAACGATCTCCCCAGGCAAGGGCAGCGACAACCCAGCAAAGCCTCCGACAGCGGAACTGAGCAAACAGTGACCCTGACCTCAACTTGGATACCCTATGCTTGTTTTTCCCTTTATCTCTTTTTTCATATTTCCTTAGATTTCCTACCCTACTTAGTTACTTTTAATATACTTGTTGAACTTTGGAAAATTGGATCTAGGATTAGGCATGAAGGGCTTGAGTCCGCAGTGTTTTTTTTCGGGTTCATAATAGGGCCTCGTGAAATGGGGGTTGATTCTTGGGTGGGAGACTCTTCGCTACATTGGTTTTAGTGGATGAGCGAGAATAGGAAGCATGGCGGTCTTCCGAGCTCGGCTCTGGGTGGTGGCTGGGGGTCGTCGTAAATTATACAAACGTAATACTCATTAGACTATGTCGTTATTGGAAACGTACCGCCACCATAATACCTTAGTTAACATCTAACTTGCTATCGCTTTTTGAGTTGTCCTCAATGCATGAACTTTATATTTAATTTCCTTCTCTATATCTAGATATCCTTACGCCTACGCTTCGAATTGGGCGGGGAAAGGAGTGAAAGCAAGAATTGAGGAAATGTTAAAGGAACAAGCGATGCGCAAAGAGGATACAGAACTAGGAGAGAAGGAAAAGGAGTAAATGACGTTGTGATAGGGATTTGGGCCGTACTAGCTTATCTCGATGCGATAGGGGTAGCTCCTCACTAGCGCCAAACCCTAGACCTCAAACAGCAATTGATAAATCCCGGCTTGGCCGGGCAAGGAAATCAGTGTCGGGGATTGGGCGGGTATTTCTGTCGGCCGAAATAGAAATATTTAAGGAGGTTCTGTAGGAGGCTTATTCTGAGAGAAGGGGAAGATGGGAATTGGTACAAGATGGGTATCTAAATTGCTGGGAGAGTATGGGGGGGGGAGGGAAGGGAAGGTGATGGCGGTACACGTGTTCATGGAGCTGTCGCGGTCCTTTCCCGAAATGGCGCGTAGATTGTCCATATCGGAAGGCGACAAGGAGGGAGATAGCACCTCCCCTTATGCTGGGCTGTGAGCCGCAGGATCTAGGGGCTGGAGTAGCGCTACCACTCCCTGATGCCCATCGTTTGCTGCATAAAATAGTGGTGTTCGGCCGTATTTATCTGGTTTGCCAGGGCTGACGCCGTCTCGTCCGAGTAGTATTTTCACTACCCCCTCGTGCCCATTCCGAGCAGCGAGGCAGAGTGGTGTCTGACCCGATCTATCTGGTTTGTCGGGGCTGACGCCACCCCGTCCGGGGAGCATTCTTACCACTCCCCCGTGCCCGGAGTAATTAGTCCTCCAGAGTAATGTTGGGACATTGTATTCTGGTCTATCGGGGCTAACGTCGAGTAGCATTTTCACCACTCCTTCACACCCTCGCTCAGCAGCGAGGTGGAGTGGTGTTCGGCCGATCACATCCGGTTCGTCGGGGTCGACGTCGTCTCGTCCGAGTAGTATCTTCACCACTCCCTCGTGCCCACTCTCGGCGGAAAGACCGAGTGGCGTTCGGCCGGATATATCCGGTTTATCGGGGTTTACGCTGTCACACCCGAGTAAGATTTTCACCACTCCCTCAAATCCTTTCTCAGCAGCCCAATGAAGTGGTGTTCGGCCGAGTATATCTGATTTTTCGGGGCTGACGTCGCTTCGTGAGAGTAGTAATTTCACTACTCCCTCGTGCCCTCTGTCGGCAGCACAGAGGAGTGCTGTTTGGCCGCATTTATCAGATTTGTCGGGATCGACGCCCTCCCCTGCGAGTAGTATTTTCACCACTTCCTCATGCCCACTCCAAGCAGCCCACGCGAGGGGTGTATTACCCCCACAGTCCATCTGATTGATATCGCAACCTTCCATCTCTACCAAACTAGCTACAATCTCGACAATCCCGAAGAAGGATGCACAGTGTAGGCCACTGAACAAGGAATTTTTATCGAAATCAGCAATATACATATAGGGCTTCTCCGCTTTGAAAAGGATTTGAGTAGATATGTGGGTATTGTAATCGCTAAATAGCTTCAGTGCAAGCAGCCTCGCACAATCGGAAAGGCTTCTTCTCGCGTGCACTCCCCAGTACATGGAAGAATACTCGAGAAAGGGTGTGTCTTGGAGATCGAGGGAGAGATTGGCCGAAAAGGCCGTGACCTGCCGGGAATTCAGATAAGTTAAACAGGTTTCCGCAATTGCCGAGTGAGGTGCACCGAAAAGCTCGGGATGGGCCCGGAGGTGCTCTTGAAGCGTAAAGTGGATTAGCCTGACTGTGGAAGCCTCCTTATCTGCCACAACAAGTCCTTGACAACAGGCTATCAATGTACCTAGTGAAGGAACATTGTCGGTATTAAGATTCGGCGACCCTATTTCAACCGCTAGGGCATGGCACAGTTCATCGACCTTCAAGGGCCGCTCCGAGTGAGATATCCACATCAAAGCGGTTATTCCAAGCCTCGCTCTCTCTCCACCCTGCCCTTTTATCCGACCGAGCGTTGCGCCATAGGCATCTCCTAACCCTAAGCCATTGGTCATTGCGCTGAGCTTTTGTCGCCTACGATGGATTGTGGTTTCCTGCAGGACGGCATCGATATTCAACGAGACTAGGAGGAATCTAAAAGCATTTTCGTCAGTACATCTTGGAGTGGCTTCCCCAGTGCCGTTGCTTCTACATACGTCTCAGAAATATTTTCGGAAATTTTCTTCAGGATCTCCGCCTCCAGACTGCTGTCCATCGCGTCTGGGGTTGCGTCCTCTTCCAGCTTGCTGCGAAGATATATGGAGATGTCACATCTCCTGGGACTTATGGATAGACTTGCTACGCTTCCAGCAAGACGCCTGCCGATCTCGGGTCGAATGTGCGGTCTCCCGGTCACGAATATTCTAGTGCCCGGAGACTTTCTGAGAATTTGGTTCAGCGAATCAAGGAGCTTGACTCGATATTCTTGCACACATTCATCCAGAGCATCGATGCATATGAAAGTGCGCTCTTTGGAAGTGGTTGTCTGCAGCATCTTCACTATGTCGGCAAGTCGGGGTCCCCGCCCTCCAATAGCTTTCTTTTGGTCTTGGTACGCTCGCGATATCTCCTCCGGGATTTCCTCCAGACCGCTAACCACTTGTTTTAGCAGGGCGCCCATCGTGTTCGTGGAAGACTGCTCTTTTTGGACGGCAAAGTCAAAATAAAAACATGCAACGGTAGCATTCAGCCCTCTAGCTTGGTCACACAAGCTGTCTATTACCAATGAGCTAGCGGCGCGGCTTGTCAGTACTGGCCCTTTTTCTTCTATTGCATTAGGTTCGTTTTTGTTACCTAATATAAGTCTTACCGACCCCCGGATCTCCATAGAAAAATAGAACTGCGTCATGGGATTCACCTCCCCCACTACCAGCGTACCAGCTTCTGAATTCCTCGGTTTGTAAGAGCCATTCACCTATGCTTTCAACTCGGCGGTCTTGGATGTCTTGATGACGTAGCTTTGGATTTAGCGGGGATAGCCAGGCTAGGATGTTAGATTGATCATCGGTAGCATTAAAGTTATTCGACACGTTAATAGAATTGTAGTTCGTGTTCCAAGAGTTGATATTGTTGAAGGATTGAAACATTTTCTCTTTTTCGTAGGTTAGGGTATCGTATGGGCGATGGAACTAGTTGACTGCTGGAGTTCTTGGGGGCTGAAGAGAAGCGGGGTATTTGTGGAACCTCACCGAGGGTCCAGGATCGTCCTACAGATATCCCCTAAATTTATTCCAACGGTCCCCCCGCCTGCTCGAGCAGACCTACCACACTGGCTGCAGATGATGCTCTGTTTTAATCCTATCTTATGGTGTTACAACCAAGGTAGCCTAAGTACGAACTCTGAGGGGGGGAATCGGTGGGGAACCGGCTATTCTCATCCTAACTAGTAATTGAATATTGGCAATGTTGCTGCGCTTACAAAACGAGCTGCTATTGCATATCATACCCGAAATATCTTGAGGCTCTGGCTAATTTTCGGTTGTATGCAATCAGGTATAGTAACCCGTTTTACGAACGCTACGATAGAACGGTTACTCGAGTATCTGAGCACTGCAGCATCTCCCCTGATTAAGCGATCCTCGCTCCCCCCTGCCGCGGACCCGACCGCTCCCCATCCAAGGACAGCATCCGGAGTGCATGGCCACCAAGCCACCTCATGCTGATCTCTAGTTTCTAGGCCTTTTTCCTTATGCATTGTCTATGGGCAAAATTAACCGCACACCAACGATCGATAGTAAGGCAACCCTCCTTATCGCCCCGCAATTTCAACACCACCTAAACAACTTTCTCTAGCTCAAATATTAATTTCTACTATGTATTCTACCCTGTACCTACATTTTTTTTCTTATTTCTTGGTTTTAATGATAGTGAGGTTGGTGGTGGAGTGTTGTTGTCGTGGCCAATATTTTTCCCATTTCGTACTTGTACAGTATTACCGGCACTGGTACTATACTACGCCACAATATAACTTACGAGGGCTGTCGACCCCATTACTGAGACCATTGGATTACCCAATTTTGCAAAGCAGAATGAGTGCATTGAGATTATAGATATTATAAGAGAGAATGAGAAACCAGAGAATACAGAGAAATCGGGGGGCCAAGCACTATCCTAGCAATTCCTTCTTTCACCGCACTTCTTCCAGGGGTCCACTGTCGGAGGCATTGGGGGGATGTCGCTGCCCTTATCGCTTGAGATCGTTGCCACTAATATATCCCTATGCGACAATGCGGGCGCAAATATGAGAATTGGGGGTGGTGGGGAAACAAATTATGCGAGCTGTATCGAGCTTGGAGATGAGAATGCGAGTTCTAGCGAGCTTTTTGAGGTCTCCAACTGTCGGGGGAGTGGTATTCCTATATGCTAGTGGCTCCCGGGCCCATAGGTAGCGGGCTATGGCTTCCGGGCGAGGACGCGACCGGCTAAGCAATTTTTCCACCACCCGAGAGCGATACTCTGCACACTTTGCCCAATTGGCAATAGGTTGTTCCAACCCGGCATTTATTTCTGGATGGAACTAGACTTGCCATCTCCGACTCTGTATTAGAGGGATCCAGCATAGAAACCAATCCCTGCGGAAAACGTCGTAACTATAGCAACAGCGATAAATTAGGAAAGGCGAAACACCAAGCTCTCGCAGTTGGCATTTTTTGTAAGGATCATGAACACCCCTACCACCGAATAGTGGACGGTAGGGGCAGTGGTTACCCTTGGAAGAAATACCAAGATGTAAACAATGGCCAAGGCAATGTCTAAACTATGATGAGTATGGTGGCAACTATTTCTGCCCACAATCCTTGAATACTACAACGACTTGGGCCAGGCCAGGTCTCAGGCTGCGGCTCACTTGCTTTCAAGTCATCTTGGCAGCTTGTCTCAGTGCTGGAACTCAAAAATTATTTGAGGTTTGTATCAAGTGTCTCCTGTCACACTTGACATTTTTGGTAAGGATTATATTTTCTGCTGTATCCCACTATTTAGCGCTGTAGGCGCTGAATGCAATGAGTTTTCCGAGCCAAGACTTCAGCCAAAATAGATTAGGCTTGCTGTTGATCATCGGATCCATTTTAACGCCAGTCAGGGTCTAGCAACAAGGCCCAGCCCCCGAACACCTCCAATGAACCGTCCCTTGCAGATGTAGCCCTGCCTACTCAACCAACGTGGTAAAACACTTTGCGATCATTTATCTGCTAAGCAAGACATTTGTGGGATTCCTTCGGCCGATGCGGTGGCTTCACGAATTATCATATTAGTGTTAGAGAGAGAAGTAAGGGACCCACAGTGGTAGAGGAATATAGAGATAGAATTCAAGTGGAACTTAAGCACTTTGTATGAAAAGTATGAAAATGTAAAGTGTGGGGACAAAAATGTTCGTCTGACACTTTGTTTTAAACCAAATT
Organism: Tuber microsphaerosporum; assembly: GCA_003521225.1. Taxonomy (NCBI): domain Eukaryota; kingdom Fungi; phylum Ascomycota; class Pezizomycetes; order Pezizales; family Tuberaceae; genus Tuber; species Tuber microsphaerosporum. Next base: position 19,859 of record QOVD01003195.1, on the reverse strand, counting down.
TAACAAAAAATGGCCATTTTCAAATGGCCAATTCCCAAGGTTGCTTATATGAAAAAACCTCAAACCTTTCCATCAGCTAGGGAATGACTAGAGGGTTTGCACCCAGAGAGCTAGATGCCTGCAAAACAGGTAGATATATGTTAAGCAAAATGTCTTGAACACGTGTGTGGCTGAGGTGACCTGGTTGGGGTCGAAAATGGTGACAGAGAGACCTAGAGGATTCTGAAGGGTAACCATCGTAAAAGGGTCAAAAAAGAAACCTGCCAAAACCAAGTTAATTTGAAAAAATATCAAATGAGTTAGCCAAAATTTGGAGCATGAGAATCTGCTGCAAAGAGCAAGACAGGAAGCAGGATTTATAGTAGTTACTCGTGGAGAATCACAGGTACAACAATCACAATTCGGACAAGGCTACTCCAGCAAATCTTTGCAGCCAGGAGTCCCCAGAAATGAGGAAGCAATTGCGGCTGGCGCTTCATGAAGACAAGCCAAGTGGGAAAGATATATGGATCAAGCTCTGGTAAGACAATAGGTGGCTCCTGACCAATCAGCTATGAATGAGTAAGGACTGTGGTGACATAGGTCAAGATTGTGGTTAAACATCATAAATAGGAACCACAGCTAATTCAGTAAACCCAGTAATCCTACCTCGAATGAATCAAGAAACTTATTGCAATATATAAAGTTCGTAAAATTAAGTCCAATATTTAATATAAAAACAAGAAAAAGCTTAACATTTGAAAAAATAGAAAAATAAGCTCGGTTTCCTTGGAAATAGAGAAACCAATCAACAGTTTGGTAAGTTTGAGCTAAACATGATAGAGCTTTGCAAGTTGATGAGATCCAAGTAGTACTTATCTTGTAACAGGAAGGTTGAGCACAAGGACATTAGGCTCAACCAGAGCTAGATGGCTAGAGCATAAGGGAGCATTTAATGAGACATCTGGTCAGAAGGAGGAATGAGGAATAGGATAGTGGTAAAGGTGTGGGTCAATGTACTAGAGTATGACCAATCAAAATATAAAGCAATATATGAGCCAAAAATGAAGAGAAAGTGTTACAGGAGTTGGTAAGTGCAATTAAAGAAGACACAGGCGAGTTGAAAGAGCTGAAGGCAAAGCAGGAGCAAAAGTATAAAGATCTCATGCATAGTATGATAGGCCATACAGATGAGATCAGGCAGCAGAGTGAGAACTGGTCTCAATATAATTATCTTGGATGTGAAGCAAGAAAAAATAGGTATATTCCAATTGAGGAATCTCTACTCAAGGATGAAGATCTTTAAATTTTTTATTATATATTGTATGAATCTTAAAGTCAATTTAATTATTCTATGTTTCCTATTTTATTTATTGCAAGAATAGTATCAAGAAGGAAATACAAATATTGAATTATGAAAATATTGGAACAATGAAAGGTGCTCCAACAGTGCTTCATCTATGAATTCCTCATATTTAGCAATATCTCCTCTCTCAATGTGAAAGTAGTGAGTAACTTATGGTTTATTTACCCATACATGGGCATTATGAAGGAGTGCCATTATACAAAATTGTATTATACTTCTACAGGTTGAACAAAGTGCTTTTGACTTTTTATATAGTCAAAAAATCCAAAAGACTATATATTTTCTCTCAAGTGCCACTTAGCCACAATTTCGAGTGGGGATGTAGACATATTCCAAAGTATCTGGTAATTTGTGACTCATGTACTTTAGTAATGTCACAGCATAAATCTATTAATAATGTAAGTAGGGTTACAGTACAGTTGTAGAAGAGTTCTATCTGGTGTTTGTAAATGCGGTTTCAGAATATTAGACAGATTTGACACCTGCTGGACACAATCCTTATTTCGCCATTAATCAATAGTGAAAAACAACTGACAACAGAGTTTTAGAGGAGCTATGCTTGCAGAATATCTGAGGCACTGTTTCCACTTACAACTATTATAGCAGGTTTATTCACTTTGAGCAGCCCAAGCCAAACTGCACATTATCTCAATGATGAACCTTCTGATAGTTAATATAGGAGTTCTATTTTGCTCAATCGCATATGGATACAAGACTAATCTCTTGTGGTCAGGCATGGGACATCCCATTAAAGTTAATGGCACCACTCATGATACATGATCATTTGTATTCAAGTACTAATGGATGATACTAGTACAACTAGCTTAGCAAATTTCTGCGGGAGATCACAACAGGGATTTGGATAGGCTAATATGATATGCAGCATAAAGATATATGTTTGAGAGTTTTCACTGATTTGATTGTCGGCTTGAATGATTTCCAGAATTTCCAAAGACATTACCAACTCTTTTAATTCAGCGCATTTGAACTTGATACAAGTAAGTATTCAAATTCCTTTTTTAACTATGGCAAGAATAATAAGATACAGGCTTATACTAAACAAAATTGATTTCCACATTCTTAGTCCTTCAAAGTATCCTGATTCAGCCTTGCTACCTTACGAAGTTGACCTTTCTTGCGTCTAATGTCATGGTAATGTGCAACCTGACGCCATTTGGGGCTTCTAGTCTCCTAGCAGTTCTTAGGAGTAAGAATTGTTAGGCAAGCATAGCTTTTCAGAAGTTCTGAAATATAGGTTCCTCCAAGTATGATGTTGTGTGCTGATAATTCTTTCAGCAATCTACCAAATATTCTACTTGTTGTTCAGGGTCCTTATAGTAACCCACCCTTCTAGGGAACTAGATTTGGTGCACACACTCTTTCTGCCATTTAGGTCACTTTTTGCTTAATAGCTGCCTAGGTTTCTCAGTGCAAACCCTCTACTATCTATTCAAAATTTTATAATTAGAAGTGTAAGGAATCAAATCTGTCTTCATTTTTCAAAATTGCATCAACCAATTTGAAAGTGAACTAAATTTTGTATGGGACTCAATTCAAAAACGGATATGGCAACCAATACCAAATCCTTAAATGACCTTTTCTCCATCACTTTGTTATATTTAAATATTCTGTAATATTCTTCATGTTGTCTACATGTTTGCTAATACAGATACAAATTTTCGCAGATTCTCATTGACATTGCGCAATGAGAGTGGGTGGTGAAGATGGGCATTTTTGGTGAAAAAAAGGCTTTGGACGAAACCTTTTGTCCTAGTATTATACTTTAACTTCTACCGCTTTCACCTTGCCGTCATTGGCAGCCGGCCTCTTATGCTTTTCCAAAACTCTATTTTCTTAACACTTCGGAGGCGAATATCCTTCTCGCCTTCCAACCAAACGATCCCTCTAATTCGTCCTACTATCGTTCTTGTATCTCTTTTCTTCATCCTTGGTTGAGCCACTTCTCGCACTTCTCCGCTAGCAGCTCAAATTTATTTTATCCCCTAACTCAGTTCCTGTACCTAGCCCACTGCCTGGCAAAAACGCTGCCCCGGCTGCCACTCATATCATTGCACCCGCCCTGCACCACCTCTAGAAGAAATGTGGGGCTGAACTCAAATTTGTCGCTGAGGTCCCCGGGTCTAGGATTCGTAAATCGAGTGGCCTCTTACGAGGAGCTCGCCGTATACGGCAAAATTTCAAGCGATTGAGCCATATACTAGTTAGTCCAGAATATCCTTCTCAGGATAAGGGGTGAAGAAAGCAGCAAAAATTGTGCCCTTCAGACCTTCCGAAAGACTGAAAGAAACACCCCCTCTAGGCTATATCGGGGGAGATAGCTCAAACTACATACCACAAGCCTCAGTTATTTGAGCTCCTACGTAAACGCTTAATTGTGGATAAAGCTGGTGATCAACTGTCCTCCGGTAACCGTAGAAGCGCGAGGAGGGTGACCGGGAGCGCAGCCCATTGGGTACTTTACTCCAGAAATAGCCCTCTTCGGACACTCAGAGTCGACACCACCATAGTGAGAAATTCCGAGATGCTAGGGATCATGAGCGCTCCCATTTCTTGTAATGTCGGAAGTGTCCAGCCAGTAAATCGATAACTGATGATGAGTTATGATAGGGTATCGCAAGATTTGAAAGTGACTTGCGGCTGGTACGGAGGTGCCAAACTAAATACCAATGGCGACCACCTGGGTTCGTGGCTCAGAGCAGTTCCTCAATTTTGTGTGCCGTTTGTTGAATTCGATCCGCAGCGGGCTACTTGCTATGTGTCTTTTAGCTCGACTCGACCTAAAGCAGAACTCGGTTCGCTGCGGACGAGGGAGTGGTGGGCAAAGACGCCTTATTTGATAGTGTAAAATGGCTACCGGTTAGGGTTTTTTGTCTTAGTAGTGTGCTTTATGAAAATAAACTTGCATATGTTGCCAGAACCAGCGTTTTTTAATAGTTCTCCACAGCTATTCTAGTTTTATCTTTGTTAAATATGGTGAAGCATAGAAGCAAAAAGGCAGCCGAAAGAACGGGAAACATTATGGATATATTCAAATCAATTCAAAACCACTATTTGAAAACAAAACTCATGAACACAAGATGCGTGAGCGGTTTAGCCACATAGCTCATCGAAGCCTTCAAAACACAAAAACCAAGGGTGGTCACAACACCCTGGGGTGAGGTTCAATCATTCGAGTTCTTGCGGAATGGTAATGTATTGTACACTGTTACTGGAAGGGGTCAAACACAAGAAAACTGTCTCCTGTTATTCGATTTCTTCATAAGGGAACCGGTTAGAGAGATTACCCCATACCTAGCCATCATATGAGACCAAAGCAAGAGAATCAAACGAGAAAAGAGGAAGGGGTGGCAGGCAGATGCAAGATCTAGTGCCATGCTGACCGGTAGTGGGGCCGGGGATGGGTCATAGAATGTCACTAGCTACCACTTAGGTCCTAGTTGTTGAAAATAAGTGATGCGGAGGTAATGATCGACAGTGAGGGTTTACGCAGCTGAGTGGAACGGCTTAAGTAGAAACACCCGAGATAGTCCTCGTAAAAAGTGCTGACAAAGCCAAGGAGGATTGGAGGCACAAAATAGTACAGGCACTGATTTCAGTTATTTCATTTTATAAACTGCGGGAGCAACTACCAATCTAGGTATAGGCGCCACCTGTAGGCAATGGGTGTGCGTAGAAAGCTAGAACCATTCGTTGAACACCTTCTGCTTTACTACTGATTGAACAATCCCTATACGGATTTCTATTGGAAATTTGTCACTTTAGCTCATGTCGAGAATAAACCCCCCGTTTGAGGGCTTACCCTGATACTCGAACCACTGAACATTTGCTTGTTAGGGTTTAGCGGTCCGGGTGAGTGGGGTCCAGATCAGGAGGTCAGGAGTTTAGGCTAGGTCATGTCGAAAAACACCCGAAATAATTGTCGCTTTTCATTGTCCAGTCATACGATATCACTCATATCTCTTGATTTTTAACAAAGTTGTCGCCAGCCCCGAACTTGCGTTATCCCCAAGCAAGTCTCATGCTAACGAAGTTTCACCCTCATCTTTTTAATTACCCCTTTTCCTTGTGCAGCCTAATTTTGATTCTTCAAAAAGTCATCTCTCTCTGGTAAAACCGCATTTGCTGGTGAAACTCGGTTTTGCGCTAAGATGTCAGAATAGGATGGAGTGAGGATTTCTCACCAAGTAACCCTTCTCGGTTAGTTACTTCCTTGAAATGCGAGACAAATATCCCGACAAGAACGCTCACGGTGAATACTCGTTAAAACCCTACCTTTAAAAGCTACTCTCTGCTCAAAGGAGCGCGGGTATTTCGCCTCACTTTCTTTCGACCTCTTAGCGTGAAAACGAGCTTTACCAGAAAGGAAATGCTGTATTCTCCTCTAAGATTTGGGTATATAACTACCGGTAGCAGGCACTCTCCTTAGCGCATAGCCATTCAATTATGAGAATAATTGCCTCATGTTCAAGTTGTTTTTATATTATGTTTTTTGTTTTCCTTCACGAAGGTGACCTATTCTTATACAACTCTCCCCTCCAGTGTTTCCCAGAAGTAGAGCATCTTGAAAACTATGTCTTTCAAGTATGGAGGTTGAATTATTTAAACGCAATTGGATCAATTTCTTCGGTTTGGAGGGTTCAGACTTTCCGGGTAGCCCGGGCTTTGTTTGACCCGGGTTCGGCAGGATGGGGTTGGTGGGCCTGACATCACTTGGGCCAGGTTCGGGCAGATTTCAAGAACTTACGGCCCGGGTCGACCCAGCCCAGGCTAGGTATGCTTTCGTCCTCTAAAAATATTTTCCTAGTCTTCGGCGACCATTCCCAACACCTCATCCTCTTTCCCAATGATCATAGTGCGACGCTGATCCGTTCCAACTTCTATCGAACTTGAATCCTTAATATCTAGTATTCCTTAGTGCTAATTCCTACAAGATTCCAATCATTTCTGCTTCACCCAACTCTTGGACGATACACACCGCCCTCTTTTCTTACTCCAACTATTCTGTCCTCAGGCTATCTACAAATAAACTTCCCCTCATTTAATAGCATTCCGTGTTCTAGCTACGGCCCGAGATGTGGAAGCCTCCTCATTTTCAAAAAAAAATCGCGGTAAAGAGAGGTGCATAAATGAAACACAGGTGGCTCATCTTAACCCTTCAATCGATTATTGCAACAACCTCTGTATATCTCCATATCTCTGTGTCCCTTTGGATGCCCACGTTCCTTAGCACGTTCCCGTTATAACTAAGGAAAGCCATCTCGACCTAACTTTCTGTTGGGGGTCACCGGTGATCACTCCTGAGAGAAGAGTGTTTCCTTTGTACTTTTCCTATTGTGTCGCTCTTTGGTTAGTAGTTTGCTTTGCCACTTATCATCAATCAAAGAGGAGGACCGCGTATACCTGGCTGTATACTATATAGGAGGATTAGCATAGGTGGCGGGAAACGATTGGAGAGTAAAACGGTGGATGCATCGGAATTCTGGGGGGTGAAGGGGACCGGAACTCCTTTGCTGTATGTGCGCCCTTGGAAGGATTTCCGCGGGTGAGGATGTTGGGGGAAGCTCTTTGTATTGTCTATATAGACCCTCTGTTCCGCCATAGATAGCAAGATACGCAAGCAAGATATAAATCAGAAGAATATAGAGCCGCTTCTTCCTTGGCTTGACTATCTTTCCCTCTCCAACTCCCCTGTCTTTCGGCAAATCAGCCCCTCATGACAACACCTCCTCCGTAAACGATAAAAGCACTAGAACGAGGGAGTATTTTCTAAGGAGATTTGTAACACCTTTAATTTTAAGATAAAGCGCACCCTTCTCGTGATCATGAAAGGCGATCTTGGAGTGAACCTCATCCGATGGCAACATTGATTAATAAAGCACTAGAACACGAAATTATGTTCCAGAGACATCTGTAACCAATGTTCCCATCCGTTTAGTCTGTCTGTCTTTAGTAGGATGGGATGGACTACAGCTAATAGTCCATCGTTTCGAAGTTGCTAGCTGACATGCCCGGGGAGGCGAAGATTAGAGAGACTGCGGGGGACTATGATCCTTAATTTGGACGTTAAGAACTAAAATGGCTGTCAGAATATGTCACTTGACCAATGCTCAGGGGGTGTTTTATTGGAGAGATTTCTTAAATGATCTGATAGACCAATTGACTTGGGCTTCCTGGAAAGAGTAAAAGTAGAACAAAGCCTGAATAGACAAATAGGGTAAGAGAAAATAAAAAGAAAGAAACTTTGTGACCAAGAACATACCTTTTCTTCAGCCTGGTTCATTCTTAATCCCTTGAATTCCAAAATCCTAGATTGTATAGACGAATGCTGCTTGACAAGGGCGGAGAGAGCTTTCTTCTGACATTATCAATGTATTGAAATCCTGTGAAATGAAGGGCTCAGTATGAAAAGTGATAGTAGCGCTGGGGCATAGCGGACCTCCAAGTCGGGACACAATATAAGTACCTTAAGAGTCTGACTTATCTGGAACATGTCCTGTCATGTCCTATTTATGGCCATTCTCTCATAGTATGGATAGACCAGAGATTTCACTGCTGCGCTAGCCGTAGTGGAGATCGTTCACCCCGGAATGAATTGTTATAACATCCTGGGAGATCACTCACGCAGTCCCCTGCCATCCTCTACCATCCCCTGTAGTCCTACACTGTCCCCAGCCGTCACCTCCTATCTCGAGCCGTCTTCCGTCATCCCCCACTGCCCCTCCCCTACCGGAACGCAGATGTCTCACCCTGTTGAGCCTGCCACCCGGCCTGAGGACTGCCACCCGCCACTTTGACCGCCCTGGACGGACTACTGATAGCCGTCTAATCCCGTCCAGGGCTCTTGGCAGTCCCTCCGCGAGGCCCTGTCGAGCCCCCAGACAGTTGGGAACGTTGTCTGCAATGCTCCCCCAACTTTCAAAATCAACCGCACCTTCTGACAATCACAATCGGTGATCTTCAGGGGAACGTCATCAGATGACACCACAGATCATCCAAGCGCTAGAACGTGAAACTGGGTTCTAGAGAGATCTGCAGCACCCCCTAACTTGGAGGATTAACTGCACTCTTCATACAATCGCGAGGGGTGATCTTCAAACGAACGTCATCCGATGACTCCACGGATCAACCGAGCATTAGAACACAAAAGTATGTTCCAGAGCGATCTGTAGCGCTCCCATGACTTTCGGAATGAACCGTGCCATGACCACGATAGTAAGGGATCATCTTCAAACGAAAGTCATTCTCAGACGAACCTCATTCCATGACTCCTTGGATGAACCAAGCACTAGAACGCGAATGTATGTTCTAGAGCGATCTGTAACACTCCCATGGCTTTTAGAATCAACCGCACCATTTCCACGATGGTAAGGGGGGATCTTCAATGAACGTCATCCGATAACGGATAAACTAAGGACCAGAACAAGAAAGTATGTTCTAGCGAGATCTGTAACACTCCCGCAATGGTGAGTGATGACACTCAAACGAACGTCATCCCATAACTCGGCGGATCAACCAAGTACTGGAGCGCGAAAGCATGTCCTAGAGCGATCTGTAGCACTCCCGGAACTTTCAGAATCAACAGCATCCTTCTCACAATTGCAAGGGGCAATCTTCAAACGATCGCTATCCGATAACTCTACGGATCAACCAACTACTCGCTCCAGGCAAGAAGTACCCGAACATAGAGGTGGAGGGAAGGGGTGGCCCCAAGGGAGATGCCACCTATTGCAAGTGACATAACCCTTAGGACGGGGAAAAGGAAGGGGACAGGGGAGGAGGGTAAGGAAAATCGGTATAAAGAGTAAGCAAGGCCACGTAAAGGAGCCCCACTTGCGAGGGCGGGGGTGGCTGTAGGCTATAGGGATAGGGGAGGGGTACTATATATGGTCATAAAACCCGAAACGGAAAGGAACATTTTAAAGAAGACAAAAAAAAGAGTCCGAACATTATGAGGGAAAACAGGGATAGTGCGGGGATAATTCAGGGATAATTCAGGGATATTTCAGGGGTAAGACAAATCTTGGAGGCGGGTGTTCATGATTGACAGGGGCAATTTGGGTGAGAATTGCCCAAAGTGGCGTTTACTCTCCCTAATGTTCGGGTGCTTCTTTCCTGGAGCGAGCACTTCCCCCACGATCCACCAACTAGAGACACCCTATGTTTGTTCCTTATATGAACAACTAGGTTATCATATCTCTTGATCCCGTTTTGGTTAATGCTCTCGCATCCAGGAACTGGGCAGTTAAACCGCGTGGCAAGGTGTATTACTTCATAGTGCCGATTGAGCGCCTGTTTCGTTCTGAACGGGGCTGCCCGGGTACAGCTAGGTGCGTTACAAGTGTAGGAGCGACGGGAGCAAGTGTGTGGACCGCTTCTCCGGGTTAGTTGGTGTGAAGGATGAATACAGTGTGGAAAGGGATGGGAACCTGTTTCCAGAACACTTCGATGATCCACAAAAGACTTTGTCCCTAAGAGGCGTTGGGGGGGCGGAGGTATTGATAGGGTTGTAAACCCGGCTGCCACTGGTAGATTCATGTGTTGTGTGACTGAGCGGTGGGCCAAGAACGGAGTAGAAACCATCACCATCTAGATAGAGAGGAAGTGGCCCCAGCTCTGCGGGGAGCGGGTGTCCACTCAAGTCTACCTCAGTGCGTACCAAGCCGAGCAGGTGTCGCATGACTGAAGGTGGCAACCTGCAGCAGCGCTGGTTTATGGCGAGAGGTGAGCCTCAGGGAAGGGGAATAACTCACATAGAACCTATTTTTGAGAGATACAGGGTCCAATAAGAAGTTATTGAACGGCTATTTAAGGCTAAGCGGCCGGATATATCGCGGTAGGTTCGGGCTAATTGTCTCCTTCTCCTGTATGGTGCGGGTGATGTGTCAAGGAATTGGCAAAGTTTGGGTAGGCAGCGGAGGAGAGAGCCTGTATTTAACCACATAATTCCCCTTGGTTAAGCAGAGTACGCGTGTGCTAGAGTGTGGAGAAAAGCCTGTCGAAGTGGGGAGAGGAAGGGAGGAGGAGGTTGGAAGACAAGGGGGTGAGGGTAATTTGGACGATAGGAGGGAGGAGTGTAAATGCGGAGTAAGAGGGTGTGGGGAGGTAAAATTGTGGAATCGAGCCCGATCGTGCAAGTGGCGGTATTGCAAACAATGCTAAATCGGAAGGGATGGAGGTACAAGAGCCTGCCCTCTGAGACAGCATGATGCATATGCAGCGCCTTTTTGAAAACCAATCATATGCGCCAAAATCGAGCCTGCAACGCGCATTCGCCTTGAAAAGCATAATCGGCACCATCATTAATATTACTGGATATGGCCTAGAACGGTGATTGCGTAGCTAGTGTTTAGTGTTTGCAGAAAGCCTGCAGCTCTTCATGCAGTGATTTAGCTGTGCCAAGACTTTAGCTAGAATAGATTAGGTTGGCTGCTGATAACCCCACTTTAATCGCCCAATTGTTTTCCCATTCTAACGCCACAACGCCCCCCCAGAACACTAGGCACTGCCTACTCCCACCAGCGCTCCAAATTTACCGTCCCTTGTGATTAGTGATTGATAAGAGAATGATCGAGCAGATCGCAGGGTCATGCTGGATTATCATTTAAGAGGGGAACACATGATCGAATGATCGATCAAAGGGGTGGGTCCTGATCGAGCGATGAATCATGCCTACTGCGCGAGTATGATTTGGGATGTTCGATCATCATCGACTTCGATCGAGTATTATCCGAGCCACTTTTACGTATCAGAATTGTTAAAAAAATTTTCCGAAAGCTCCATATCTACAACGCGAACTACAATAAAGAATGTTTGGGTCAGGGGAGGTCTTGTTTGGAAATGGTTGGAGGATATGGGAATTGAAGCGATGGTGTGTGTGGGCGAGAGGTTAGGTGCAGCAGAGATGTTTTGGGAAGATTCAGGAGCTGGCACTAGGGGGTGCTGAAGTTTTGGAGCTAAGGTTGGCTAGGAGGTGGAATAGGCGAGTGTCGCCCTGGGATAGTAGGGAAATAGCTGAAGGTATTAAAAATGTTAAAGATAAGAAAAACTAGGAAAACTCTATAGGTGGGGAGAGCGGAGGGAAGGGTTTAAGGGAGGGAGTGTTTTGGAAGAAGTTTGAAAGCGTTGTTTGGAAAGAAGGTGAAGGAGATGGAGCAGAAGCAATGGACTTGGACGAAGTTGAAGGTAGGGTTTTCCTGTAGTCAAGTTTGTGTATATATAGACACCGCTGGTGGTGCAGAAATAATAAGGATTCCAAGATACTCTCAGCTAATTATAGCCAATTTCTTTGAAGAAGATCAATGAACAATAGACCTTGGCTTTTGGTTTTGCTGTTATTGCATGTCCTATTTCCATATTGTAATCTCTTTCCTCGCCGAGTAACCCTTTAGCAAATTCCCCCCTCTCATACTCCGCTAATCCTACTAGCTAGACCTTGGTGAAAATAACGAGCCGAAGGGTGAGTGATCCACCATAATCAGATTTACCCGAGCATAGTTGAGTATCGTCGGCTGCAATCGAGGAGTACTCATGATCGACCAGCTCAAGCAGATCATCGATCCTATGCTCGATCAAGTAGTGATCGAGTGGCCCTTGCGATCGAGGTGATCGAGTATACTGTAGTCGAGCACAACTCGCTCATGGCCTGATCGTGTCCATCACTACTTGAGATGAGTAGCTGAGCCTGCCTAACCAGGCTTGTGAACACCTTCCATTTTTTTATGACTTGGAAAGAGCTGTTATGGGAAGTTTTGACCAATCAGACGGCATCCAGGGGCTGTTCCCTCAGACCAGTCAACCAAGTTGTGTACTGCGGAGCAGAATATTTTCTAGTTATTCCCTATCTGCATCTGATTATACCTCCCTAACTGATGTTAGCCGGTAATTGGCAGGGAGGAGGGTTCCCCAGCGCGGGGTAGCCTTTGTAGCCTGCAGATATTCCATGGGCTGACCTAGGCCGGAAATGACAGACCTAATCCACTGCGAGTAAATAATGGCCTAATTTAACCTACTAAGTCTAATCTCCACTACTGAGGAAAAGACATGTGATACTGCATACGTAGAAGGGCCCAATAAGCTGTGAAAACCGGCTCACTATCCCAGGCTCCCATGCACCATGAATGTTAGATACTGTCCGAGTCAAAACGGCTTCTCAAGAACTTCTATTTTAACTATTTAGTATTGATATTTTCATTGGGTAGATTTGATCAGGGCCCATATAAGCAACTAATAAGCAGGCGAAGAAACAGAGGCTAGTTAACAAATCCGTGGGTGAATGGAAATTCCGGATTTATAATACTTAGGAATCCCGATAATAAGATCTTCAGAGATTTTTTTTAAGGGTAGTGTTGATATGCACCGTATCAAATGAATGTCTAGCGCCATCTGGAGAAAGACTGATTGTATAGCAGGGGCTGTTGGCAGCAGCTGAAGGGGAAAAAAACTCAGTACAAGTCCCATGATGTCCGCATGCCCCCCATATTTGTCTTTACCGATTTTCCCTTCGCCTATTTCAAATACTAATTGCTAACTATCAAACAAGCTTGGGCCGGCTGTGAAATCTCCTTATCTCAGTTCAATCCCTGCTGCTCACATTTTAGTTATGCACCGTATCATTATTTTATCCTTGACCCTTGCACTACTTGTACTAGTACATAGTCGGCATAATCATCGATATTTCTAGACATAGTTTAGAATAGTTATTAGGCGGCCATCTTCCAAACTTAGGACCAAGCCTGGGCACCTCATCCCTTACCTTGTGGCTGAAATTCATGACTGCGCAGCACGGTCGGTTCACGGCGGACAGGGTATTTTTCAATGTACCCCATTACAACCAATTCGGTTTATCCCTAGGCTGCCGGGGCGTTCGGCCCCGTTTAGAATGTTGCCTATTCTAGTATCCAGGAGCAAATCTACGCGGCCACTCTCGTTTCTATCAGGCAATTTTGAACATATATAATTTTGCGGTATTCTGACCACTACATCACTTCTGAAGCAGAACGTTTTTCCTATCACGATTACCTAAACAGGCTAGTGTTCGAAATTTGAAGCAGGACTAGAATGTCTCAGCGACGGAGGGTGAGAGGCAGTTCCATGTGGCAACCCGCTGTGAGGCAGTCGGCCTAGTTGGAGTCCTTAGCCACTGCCCTCATCTTCTAGCTAGTCTTAACTAGTATCTAACGGGGGCCGTGATCACAGCCGCATTCGGAAAACTCTAATACCCTGATTGGTATCAATACTTGCCTTGGCTATAGCAGATGTATTATTATGTAGCCGAGTCATGATTATTATGATACCCTACTATGTTGCATTACATCATGATACATCTGCTATAGCCAAGCCAGGTATTGGCACCAAGGAGGGTACCGTATGAGATCTTTGCGAGCGCGGTTGTACAAGGTAAGGGATGCAGTGAGCTTGCTATGCCAAGACTTGAGTTCAAGTAGACTACCCAGACCCTGCTTATCCTACTTGGATATTCCAACCATTTGGCCATTCTAATGTCGCACTGTATTCCTCTACCAAGCCCGGGTCTCAAACACTTCCAATTAACGGTCCCTTGTAATATTTAGCTAAATGAACTCTTTCTTATTTTCTCTCCGTTGCTAGAGGTCGGTATGGGTTTTTTTTGGCCATTGCGACGGTGTTCACGGATTGTTTCCTCAGACTCTTATACTAGGCACTGTACTGCGGAGCGGAATGTCTTTGGGTTGATCACCATACTATATCTAATCCACCATCATCCAATTAATCTTAGTCAACTATGAATCATGCATTTGCTCGTGTGTTTCCCAGTGATTCCGCAATAATTCGGCAAGAGTTGTGTGCTGCACAGGGTTCCCAATAGTCCGAACGGTCAAGTCCCAAAAAAAAGACTGACTGGTCAGTCAAGAATCGAGGAGGAGATTAAACCTGACCGAAATATTTAGTCCGGTCAAGTGTAGTCGAGTCGGGCACGAGTCTAAAATGGGATCCCTGTTTAATCAAAGTAGCCGTTGCTATGGCATACCAGTATTTTATTTCATGAGATAAGTCATACTCATTCGAGATGCAGTTGTAATTAAGTTGGTCCGCTTAATCACCGTGAGAGGAAGAAACATATTCCGGATATAGGAGTTTGCGGATATGCACGTTTGCTGGTATACGGCTAGGAGAGAGAGAGACGGGTATAGGGCATGCAGTTTTGTAGTTTCCAGCGATCTGGCACGTAGTTGCAGGTGGTTATTTTCACACCCTATGCCGGTAGGCATAGGGTATTAGTTTCCAGTTTCTTTCACATCCTATGCCACTAGGCATACGGTAGTTTGCGCTTTGTTAGAGTAGAGGCTTTACGGATTGTGGAGTATGATGAGATATCAGGATGGTTCCAGATTGTTGGGGATTTTTGGTTTTTGTCAGTCGAATGGGTTTGAGTTCTTTGAGTTTCGGAAGAGTTTTTAGTTGGACGGAGATATATATCACCTAACCTGTCATTAGCTAGAGTTTAGTGCGCACGAGCATCATAGAGAGCGATTCCTTCATCTTCCGCCTTTTCTCCTAGTGTCTATTGCGATAGCCCTTTTGTTCGTTCCTTCCTGCTTTCCTTTAGACTCCATCAGAAGTGTCGGACGCGCCTAGGATCGATAGAGCTTTGTACGATAGAGCTTTGTACAGTCCCTAGTCAGAAGTGTTCGTGGAAATGTGAGACATCTGACTAAGCAAAATCACGAACACTTCTGACTAGGGACTGTAGGCAATGTGAGGATCAAAGAGCCGGATGTGCAAAGAGTCGCATACATTGAAAGGCCGGAAGGAGAGTTAAAGTGCTGGGTGGATGGACGGCGTGAAAAGTGGCAGTTCTGATGATTTTTGTCTTTTCTATTATTAGCACGGGAGTCTACTGAAAGGAGAGGGGATACGCGTCGAAGATAAAGAACGGGTGTCACGAACGATTGAAGGATGGGAGGATTTCGCTGCATTATATATACTCCTGTCTGTAGCATTAGTAAATCAGTGGAGCATGATTGTGAGTGAGAGTGAAAGAGAACATCCCCCCAGCTGTGTTAGCGATCAAAACCTTGTACTTTGTTACTCTGGGCGTTTCATTTTGTTTCTCTGCCGTGTTTTTCGCGATTTAGCTGTTGCCGTTAAGCGAATAAGCCACAAGCTGATGTATCTTCTATTACTCGGTTCTCTCCCAGTCCCCCTAGTCCGACTAAACCCGGTCCAGTCAGTTCCAACAACCATGACTGTCCGGTCAGTCCAATTTCCGCCATTGGACTAGACTTGACTTTTGACCGGAATAGCTGGTCCAGACCAGTCTTCCGCGGACCATTGGGAACCCTGGTGCTGCGTTAAGGTTTGGAGGCGGAGAATGATTGTCGCGAAGGAGGGATGACCCCAAGTGATCCCAAGCAGCCAATCTGGACCATAGTCCGGCCCTTGGGTCGACAGTCTGGTTGAAAAAAACCCATTGCTGGCGGTACCCGGGCAACAGCGAAGCCAAGCTCCGAAGTAGCCTAGATCAATGCCTCAGAAAAGCCCGCAGATTCCGAGGCGAAGACGCTAGATTATTACAAATTTTAATTTAGACTGCATAGCCTGCAGATGCCGAGGTAGCCTGCAGATATCTATGAACGACCTGCAGGCTTCCACAGTTAATCCCTTAGAATACGAGCATAAAACAAGGGGCTTCCAGTGCTATCCCTTCGTCTACTGAGACTTCACAAAATCTCTCTCATGCATTAGCGCCGCAGTTAGCCTCTTGGAATTCGAGTGATATCTGATGCATGTGTACTCAAAACTACACAACACAGAAGCCTTAGTTAGGGCACAAATATTGTAAGTGGTCAGCTTAGTCTAGTTGCAACCGCCATAAAGAGACCTACTAGTGTTCGAAGTAACATGAATCGTTAGCTACAATAGGCTAAAACCACTATGCTAATGCATGAGAGAGATTTTGTGAGGTCTCAGTAGACCAAGGGATACTACTCAGCAGAGTCTTTTGGCAGATCTCACTTTTTAGTTCACACTCGAGTTGGAAAAGCAATAGACATGCCTAAAAAAATTTTAAGCATTGCTAAGCACTGCTATAACCGCAAAATAGATTTGTTCAATACCAAGATTCGTGGGATCATTAAGAAATTATAGAATAACATACCTCTATCAAGTGTCATACTCTTAAGCTTGCTCAGTTTACGGCTAGTGTTGTTTTTAACAACTATAGGTGTGATGGGGCACAGCGGATCGAATCCTTGGTTACCGAACGATACAAGACTTTTATTCATACGAACAAATATGATAGAGTAAAGATAAAAGGGAAATAAGAAAGAAGATCTCAAACAGTAACGAATGAGTATTGACGAAGTAATAGGAGACCGTGAACCAAAAGTGAATGCGATAACAAACTAAAAACGAACAAGTAAAGAGAGGCAACAAGCTGCCTTATATCCTTCTCCAACAGAATAGCTTCTTTCCTAGCTCACGTCCAGCGCATGCCAAATCCCTTCCTTCGCTTGCTTCTCCCAGATGCTTCCGAGGTAGTAGAGTCCATTGCCGAGGGTAAGACTGAGAATCGGCTATCATCAGTAGTTGAGTTTCATTGTAGGTGAAGGTATGTTTGAGGTTGTCGCATCAGTTATGCAGGGTCGGGTATGAGGTGGTAGGAAGCTAACAGTGGTGGAACACCAATGGAACAACCATCAGTCTCGGGTGGTGATAGTTGCGTTTCTTGTCCTGCGGGACTGGGAATATATGTATGCGGTGAGCAGCCGAAATTATTCCTATCCAACAGTTGTGTGGGAACTTGTCCAGGCATCCTTGCAGTAGTACCTATTATTTTTTGAATCCGAATTCAAACTCAATGTAGGGATCTGCCGAAAGTCTCTAGTAGTATATTACGCTTAAGACATGCCAATGTCCTCAACCGATCAACAACTGCCATCACTATAACAACACTACGTGACCACAATCCTATGACTCGTCCCTTTGCACAATTATTTTCATGACTTTTCCACCACTTCTAGTCAATTATTCTTATTCGAGATACTTTCTCTAGCCTCCTCCTGACCAAATTTGTATTTTTTCTCCTACTACGATATTATTGATAATAATATGTAGGATTTAGATCCTAACTTGATAGAATTAAGACCAAGATATCCCCTTGGATACGAGAGCTTCTAGTACGCAACAAAGTCAACAGTGGCGAAAGCCTGTTTCAACCCCGACCCTGTAACTTAGAAATGGCTCTCTGTGTATTAAGGTCAGGGCTTAAATACCTGAAGCATGCAGGTGACCCAGGCCCGGCCCGGGTTTGGTTTCGGAAACTCGCTGTCCCATAGTCTAGTCCAGTCGTCGCTAAAAGAAGCCTTAGTCCGTCCAGCCGTATCTAAAGCAGGATAGACCATTTGAGATCACTGATGACTTTCCGTAGCCTGCGAGTCTTCCGCGGGCTAACCGTGGTCGAAATGAGCATACAGACGGCCCAGAATAGCCCCCCGGGCTAGCCGATTAGATCTGATCCAGCCTACCAAGAAAGAAATGGATAGAGGGGGGGTGAAGGCACATCAGTTCAAGCGCCCAATAGCTGTGAAAATCGACCGAATTGTTCCAGGCCACCGATGTAGAATTCGCGCTGGGACTCCCAGGTTCCAAACTTTTTTACAACTGCATGGTAGCCTATCGAGTATTGCGGTGCCCATGGTATCAGGTCGGCCCCCGTCATAGTGATTAGCGAGCCGGCGAAGGATGAGGGTCCAGTTAGCAGGGATGTGGGTTGGTACAAATCAGGGACTTATGGTACCAGGGAATCCCGGTTTTGAGGGGTTTGAGGATTTTGAAACTAAGATTGACATCCATCAGATCAAGTAGATTACTTGTCTCACCTCGAAAGGTTCACTATATAGTAATAGCATACTGGAATTTAAAAAGAAGAAACGCTTCCAACAAGTCTAATAATCATCACCTAGATCACCTCCAATTTGTCTTTACCGCTTTCCCCCTCTTCCGATTTCCGGCTTTTGATTTGCTATAAGGGAACGAAGACAACTTGACTCACGAGAGAGACAAGGTAAAAGAGTGAAGGAGTGAACGAGGAAGGACTAATGGTATTCGAACAAGACAAGAGGGGAAAAAACCCAGCCTTTATCCCATGTCAACTGAGGGACAAGGACACGACTAGGAAGACCTTTCTTCCGGTTGATACGGGCTAGTGATAGTCGGTAACAGGAGTGCCTCAGATGTTGTTGGTAAGGCTACGCGAAACAGGAAAATATGTAGGATAGAAGAAAGACAATATGAATCAATGGTCCCGGTTACATGGTTCAACACCGGAGCAATTACTTACTATCAAACAGGATTTGACCAACTACGAAATCCCTTTATCCCAGTTCGACCTCTGAAACAAGACCTCCGGAGTCTGCCTCCCATTATTACTATTTGTCGTTTGAGGGAGGCCTTGTCCATTTTGATGATCAGAAGTGAGAGAAGCTGACAAATTCGAACTAAATGGAACTGTCTGCGCCAAGGAGGAAATTCTAATGATTAAGAACATTCTCGGAAATTGCCGGCGCCGAAAGAAATGTATAGTAAAGACTCCGGCCTCCTGCGGTGTTCTGAACCGTCTGGGGGCCCCACGGGGGACGGCGGGGATAATGCCAAGAGGACGGGAGGGGCGGGACGGGACGGGACCGCTAGCCGTGGTCCGGTGTGGGGCAAATTACTCGGCAGACCGCCGGGCTAGGCTGGGACCGCCGGGCCCTACACTCTAGGCCGTTCTTAGTATAGTGAGACACACATGATATCGGCTGCTTATGCGGACGGCAGGGGACATTGCAGAACGGCCGGAATTGCGCAGGGGACTATAGGGGGATTTAATTGGACATAATATATTATCATAAAAATAGTCAAAAGCCAAAAATGATGCTAATTTAGTCAAATGGCCGTGCACATTCTATAACTCGGTCTGCCCAGTCCGACCAGGCCCAGTCTAGTCAGTTCCAATAATCGCGAGCGTTCAGTCGGTCTAATTTCCACCATTAAACTAGACTTGACTTTCGACCAGACTGGCTGGTTCAGTCCAGTCTTCCGCGGACTATTGAGAACCCTGTCAACACATGCCTTATAATTCGATAGAGTGACCGTCCGAGAATCTCGTTTTGCACAAAATGAGAGGGTACGGATTATTATGTCAAGATTTATCAAAAAATGGAAAGGTATATCCAAGCACTAATAGCCAGAGACTATTTCAAATTCTTAGCTAGAATACCAGAGTAAGTCATGCGTCAGTAAACAAGCTAAGTTCTCCGCTATCAACCTAACCAACGATCCGGTTGCCTATTCCCACTAAGTTTGCTAAGAGCATGAATAATAAGTGTAGAGTTTCATTTGGCAGGCAAAGAAGGAATCATGCTATAAAGTCGGGGTCAGTGTTCCCAACCGTCCAGTCCGTCCGTCTTTGGGGTAGAACGGGACGGACTACGGCTCATCGTCCGTCATTTTAGGGGTGCTAGGGCGGACT